>CM047522.1:5590668-5600668 GCA_026122265.1 Ammodytes dubius | reverse complement strand
TTTTATTTTTATTTTTTTTTAGAATGCCATGGCGATCTACCCACAATGCCCGGTTGATCGCGATCGAGGTAATGGGCACCCCTGCTATATTTGAATAAGTCTCAATTCAAAGGATATACTAGCACACATTTTCTCACCTACCTGATAATACAGTAAGGCCTACAATAGTAAATAACTTTACAGCAAGTTAGGAGTGGTTTCTCCCCAAATATGTGTGTCTTTCAGTTGTTGAATTCTACAATAGCCAGCACTATATACATGTGGGTATACGTGGATTAAAACATAGGCATGACTCAAATCGTGTATGGCTTTACTTTGTTACTTTTTACATGTTTATTGTTCGGACTAAAAAAGAAACTTTCATTTAACCAACAGTATGAATTTTTAGGTACAGTCATATGAAAAAGTTTGGGAACCCCTCTCAGCCGGCATTATAATTGACTCTGCTTTCACAAAAAAAATATAAAAGTGGTATGTCTTTAATTTACCAGGAACAGCTAACTACTGGGATGTTTTCCAAACAAAGATTTTTTGAAAAGCAGTATTTGGTTGTATGAAATAAAATAAAATGTGAAAAACGGGCTGTGCAAAAATATAGGAACCCTTGTGGTTTTGTTGATTTTAATGCCTGTAACAGCATGTAAAACTGATAACTTTAAACACAAAGTTGGTTGGATTATGTTGTTAAGCCTTGAACCTCATAGAAATGTCTGTTTAATCATGAGAAAATGTATTTTAGGTGCCTAAATGCAAGTTGCACTTCTCTTTGACTCTCTGCTGAAGTGAGACAGAATGGGATCATCAAAACAGCTCCCAAAAGATCTGAAAAACAAAGATTGTTCATTGTCATGGTTTAGGGGAAGGCTACAAGAAGCTTTCCCAAAGGTTTCAATTGTCAATTTCGACTGTAGGGAACGTTGTCAGGAAATGGAAGAACACAGGCATAGTGGCAGTTAAACCCAGGTCTGGCAGACCAAGAAAAAAACAGGAGCGGCATATGCGGAGGATTGTGAGAATGGTTGCACACAACCCACAGATCACCTCCAAAGACCTGCAAGAACATCTGGCTGCAGATTGTGTATCTGTACATCGTTCAACAATTCAGCGCAATTTGCACCAAAACATCTGCTTTTTATAAAGACCAAATAACTTAATTTTTGTCTCATCAGTCCAAAGCATTTTCTTCCAATATGAAGCTGGCTTGTCTAAATGAGCTTTTGCATACTCATGCAACTGTATCTGTGGCGTGGGCGCAGAAAGGGCTTCCTTCTCATCACCCGGCCATACAGATGTTTTGGTGCAAATTGTACTGAATTGTAGAACGATGTACAGATACACAATCTGCAGCCAGATGTTCTTGCAGGTCTTTGGAGGTGATCTGTGGGTTGTGTGCAACCATTCTCACAATCCGCCGCATATGCTGCTCTTGTACTTTTCTTGGTCTGCTAGACCTGGGTTTAACTGCAACTGTGCCTGTGTCCTTCCATTCCCTGACAACGTTCCTTACAGTAGAAATTGACAATTGAAACCTTTGGGAAAGCTTCTTGTAGCCTTCCCCTAAACCATGACAATGAATAATATTTGTTTTTAAGATCTTTTGGGAGCTGTTTTGATGATCGCATTCTGTCTCACTTCTGCAGAGAGTCAAAGAGAAGTGGAACTTGCATTTAGGCACCTAAAATACCTTTTATCATGATTAAACAGACCTTTATATGAGGTTCAAGGCTTAACAACATAATCCAACCAATGTTGTGTTTAAAGTCCTCAGTTTTACATGCTGTTACATGCATTAAAATCAGCAAGACCACAAGGGTTCCCATATTTTTGCACAGCCAGTTTTTCACATTTTATTTTATTTCATAAAACTAAATACTGCTATTCAAAAAATCTTTGTTTGGAAAACATCCCAGTACTTAGCTGTTCCTGGTAAATTAAAGACATACCACTTTTATCTTTTTTGTGTGAAAGCAGAGTCAATTATAATGCCAGCTGAGAGGGGTTCCCAAACTTTTTCATATGACTGTATGTTTATTAACTGACAGTTGCGACAACCATGTCTTATGTATGCACGTATTGTGTAACTGAGTGTCTACAAATCCAAACATAACAAGTAACACATTTGCCTCTTCGCACCTGTGAAAAGTATTCAAATAGAACTGAGAAGGAATAATATCCCTTTGATTGAACTGGTCACAACACAACCAGACATATTCTACTAGAGGGTTTTACCCAGTAGACAGAGGTTTGTGTTACAGTTCAAATACCTTTAAAAGGTTTGGAAAGCACTGTTCCTTCAGATGTTTTGCGGCTCTCTTGAGAGAAACACCCTCATACTTCTTTTCACCACCACACATTCACTTGGTGGTCATTTCAGCAGTTTACCGCCAGCCTCTCCACCGCTGGCCTCCGATACGTATAAACACCATCCCCTTGTTATCATTCAACCTCAGAATGTGAACACATAGCTGTCCACCTCAAGGTCTCCCCAGACCCATAGGGGTCTGGGGAGACCCCTATGGGGTCACTTTCCCTGCATTCCAAATCGCATACTCTTTCTTTTTTCTATTCTACATACTACATCTGACCATAAAAATAATCTAGTTAGGAAGCAGTAGGCATACACTTTGGACACACTTCAACTTGTTTATTTCATCATAACATTGCGCCTTGATCTTGCCTGTTGCTTTTATATCCGTCGCACCCCCGTTTGTTTTCATACGGAGGCTCCGTCAATGTGACGTCACTTCCGGTGCGCACTGGATTGTGGGACTGAATCGCCCAAATAGGATGCTGTTCAACACTTAAAATCTTGACCGGATGTAGTAGACATCCGGGTATTTCTAACCATACTTAATCTGACCACAAGAATCAGGACATCCTAAATCTTTTTTCTACCATACTAAATAGTAGATAGTATGGGGATTGGAACACAGCCATGGAGGTTTTTTGTGTCCCGCATGGCTCCTCCCCTCTTCCACACACCGCATCAAGACCCCCCCCCCCCCTCTCTCTTTGCTGCAGCCGCGGCGGTTGGGGTTGGCTAATTAGAGGGTTGCCACGGGAACGGAATGGCATTTAGCCAACGGGTGTAATGACAGGGTGAGGGAGGAGGAGGAGGAGGAGGAGAGGGCGGGGTCAGATTATAGGCCCGGGAGTAAGGCTGTGGAGTGGAGCTCAAAAAAGACAAAAAAGAACAAGAAAGAAAGAAAGAAAGAAAGAGTGGGGGAGAGAACGGGGTGAAGAAAAAAGAATATGAATATGAAAGATACACAGTTTGGCGAGTGATATACTTTTACAACTGAGGTGAAAAGGGGAGGAGAGGGAAATGTGGGAATTGAGGAGTCAACTACAAAATGATGTGTGAGGCTGACTAAGCACGTATAGCTCAGGGGTTTCCACAGACACGTTTGTGTACTCTAGCATGTACTACTGTGTCTGATACATACGCTCCCGCTCCAAGCTCTTTTTGACTGTGTGTGTGTAAGTTAAGTGTGTGTGTGTGTGTGTGTGTGTGTGTGTGTGTGTGTGTGTGTGTGTGTGTGTGTGTGTGTGTGTGTGTGTGTGTGTGTGTGTGTGTGTGTGTGTGTGTGAGCTGTGCAGAAATAAAAGGTGTCTCATCATCAGCCCACATTGGAAAGCATGATGGTGGCCATGGCAACAAAAGGAAAGGAAATGGTGAGGGAGTTTTTGTGCAGCGAGGCCGGTCACCCTGTCAGTCCTCTCTCTCTCTCTCTCCTCCTGTGTGGCTGCCTGCTCCATTCTTCAGTCCTCTCTCTCTCTCTCCTCCTGTGTGGCTGCCTGCTCCATTCTTCAGTCCTCTCTCTCTCTCTCCTCCTGTGTGTCTGCCTGCTCCATTCTTCAGTCCTCTCTCTCTCTCTCCCCCTGTGTGGCTGCCTGCTCCATTCTTCAGTCCTCTCTCTCTCTCCTCCTGTGTGGCTGCCTGCTCCATTCTTCAGTCCTCTCTCTCTCTCTCCTCCTGTGTGGCTGCCTGCTCCATTCTTCAGTCCTCCTCTCTCTCTCTCCCCCTGTGTGTCTGCCTGCTCCATTCTTCAGTCCTCTCTCTCTCTCTCCTCCTGTGTGTCTGCCTGCTCCATTCTTCAGTCCTCTCTCTCTCTCCTCCTGTGTGGCTGCCTGCTCCATTCTTCAGTCCTCTCTCTCTCTCTCCCCTGTGTGGCTGCCTGCTCCATTCTTCAGTCCTCTCTCTCTCTCTCCTCCTGTGTGGCTGCCTGCTCCATTCTTCAGTCCTCTCTCTCTCTCCTCCTGTGTGGCTGCCTGCTCCATTCTTCAGTCCTCTCTCTCTCTCCTCCTGTGTGGCTGCCTGCTCCATTCTTCAGTCCTCTCTCTCTCTCTCCTCCTGTGTGGCTGCCTGCTCCATTCTTCAGTCCTCTCTCTCTCTCTCCCCCTGTGTGGCTGCCTGCTCCATTCTTCAGTCCTCTCTCTCTCTCTCTCCTCCTGTGTGGCTGCCTGCTCCATTCTTCAGTCCTCTCTCTCTCTCCTCCTGTGTGGCTGCCTGCTCCATTCTTCAGTCCTCTCTCTCTCTCTCCTCCTGTGTGGCTGCCTGCTCCATTCTTCAGTCCTCTCTCTCTCTCTCTCCTCCTGTGTGGCTGCCTGCTCCATTCTTCAGTCCTCTCTCTCTCTCCTCCTGTGTGGCTGCCTGCTCCATTCTTCAGTCCTCTCTCTCTCCTCTCCTCCTGTGTGGCTGCCTGCTCCATTCTTCAGTCCTCTCTCTCTCTCTCCTCCTGTGTGGCTGCCTGCTTCATTCTTCAGTCCTCTCTCTCTCTCTCCTCCTGTGTGTCTGCCTGCTCCATTCTTCAGTCCTCTCTCTCTCTCTCCTCCTGTGTGGCTGCCTGCTCCATTCTTCAGTCCTCTCTCTCTCTCCTCCTGTGTGGCTGCCTGCTCCATTCTTCAGTCCTCTCTCTCTCTCTCCTCCTGTGTGGCTGCCTGCTCCATTCTTCAGTCCTCTCTCTCTCTCTCCCCCTGTGTGGCTGCCTGCTCCATTCTTCAGTCCTCTCTCTCTCTCCTCCTGTGTGGCTGCCTGCTCCATTCTTCAGTCCTCTCTCTCTCTCTCCTCCTGTGTGGCTGCCTGCTCCATTCTTCAGTCCTCTCTCTCTCTCCTCCTGTGTGTGTCTGCCTGCTCCATTCTTCAGTCCTCTCTCTCTCTCTCCCCCCTGTGTGGCTGCCTGCTCCATTCTTCAGTCCTCTCTCTCTCTCTCCTCCTGTGTGGCTGCCTGCTCCATTCTTCAGTCCTCTCTCTCTCTCCTCCTGTGTGGCTGCCTGCTCCATTCTTCAGTCCTCTCTCTCTCTCCTCCTGTGTGGCTGCCTGCTCCATTCTTCAGTCCTCTCTCTCTCCTCCTGTGTGGCTGCCTGCTCCATTCTTCAGTCCTCTCTCTCTCTCTCTCCTCCTGTGTGGCTGCCTGCTCCATTCTTCAGTCCTCTCTCTCTCTCTCCTCCTGTGTGGCTGCCTGCTCATTCTTCAGTCCTCTCTCTTCTCTCCTCCTGTGTGCTGCTGCTCATTCTTCAGTCCTCTCTCTCTCCTCCTGTGTGGCTGCCTGCTCCATTCTTCAGTCCTCTCTTCTCTCTCCTCCTGTGTGGCTGCCTGCTCCATTCTTCAGTCCTCTCTCTCTCTCCTCCTGTGTGGCTGCCTGCTCCATTCTTCAGTCCTCTCTCTCTCTCTCTCCTCCTGTGTGGCTGCCTGCTCCATTCTTCAGTCCTCTCTCTCTCTCTCCTCCTGTGTGGCTGCCTGCTCCATTCTTCAGTCCTCTCTCTCTCTCTCCTCCTGTGTGGCTGCCTGCTCCATTCTTCAGTCCTCTCTCTCTCTCCTCCCCTGTGTGGCTGCCTGCTCCATTCTTCAGTCCTCTCTCTCTTCTCCTCCTGTGTGGCTGCCTGCTCCATTCTTCAGTCCTCTCTCTCTCTCTCCTCCTGTGTGTCTGCCTGCTCCATTCTTCAGTCCTCTCTCTCTCTCTCCTCCTGTGTGGCTGCCTGCTCCATTCTTCAGTCCTCTCTCTCTCTCTCCTGTGTGGCTGCCTGCTCCATTCTTCAGTCCTCTCTCTCTCTCTCCTCCTGTGTGCTGCCTGCTCCATTCTTCAGTCCTCTCTCTCTCCTCCTCCTGTGTGGCTGCCTGCTCCATTCTTCAGTCCTCTCTCTCTCCTCCTGTGTGGCTGCCTGCTCCATTCTTCGTCCTCTCTCTCTCTCTCCTCCTGTGTGGCTGCCTGCTCCATTCTTCAGTCCTCTCTCTCTCTCCTCCTGTGTGGCTGCCTGCTCCATTCTTCAGTCTCCTCTCTCTCTCCTCCTGTGTGGCTGCCTGCTCCATTCTTCAGTCCTCTCTCTCTCCTCTCCTCCTGTGTGGCTGCCTGCTCCATTCTTCAGTCCTCTCTCTCTCTCTCCTCCTGTGTGGCTGCCTGCTCCATTCTTCAGTCCCTCTCTCTCTCTCTCTCTCTCCTCCTGTGTGGCTGCCTGTCCATTCTTCAGTCCTCTCTTCTCTCTCCTCCTGTGTGGCTGCCTGCTCCATCTTCAGTCCTCTCCTCTCTCCTCTGTGGCGCTGCTCCATTCTTCAGTCCTCTCTCTCTCTCCTCCTCCTGTGTGGCTGCCTGCTCCATTCTTCAGTCCTCTCTCTCTCTCTCCTCCTGTGTGGCTGCCTGCTCCATTCTTCAGTCCTCTCTCTCTCTCTCCTGTGTGGCTGCCTGCTCATTCTTCAGTCCTCTCTCTTCTCCTCCTGTGTGGCTGCCTGCTCCATTCTTCAGTTTCCTCTCTCTCTTCTCCTCCTGTGTGGCTGCCTGCTCCATTCTTCAGTCCTCTCTCTTCTCTCCTCCTGTGTGGTGCCTGCTCCATTCTTCAGTCCTCTCTCTCTCTCCTCTGTGTGGCTGCCTGCTCCATTCTTCAGTCCTCTCTCTCTCTCCTCCTGTGTGGCTGCCTGCTCCATTCTTCAGTCCTCTCTCTCTCTCTCTCCTCCTGTGTGGCTGCCTGCTCCATTCTTCAGTCCTCTCTCTCTCTCCCTCCTGTGTGGCTGCCTGCTCCATTCTTCAGTCCTCTCTCTCTCTCTCCTCCTGTGTGGCTGCCTGCTCATTCTTCAGTCCTCTTTTCTCTCCTCTCCTCCTTGCTCCTTTGGGTCTTCATTCTTCAGTCCTCTCTCTCTCTCCTCCTGTGTGGCTGCCTGCTCCATTCTTCAGTCCTCTCTCTCTCTCTCCTCCTGTGTGGCTGCCTGCTCCATTCTTCAGTCCTCTCTCTCTCTCCTCCTCCTGTGTGGCTGCCTGCTCCATTCTTCAGTCCTCTCTCTCTCCTCCTGTGTGGCTGCCTGCTCCATTCTTCAGTCCTCTCTCTCTCTCTCCTCCTGTGTGGCTGCCTGTTCCATTCTTCAGTCCTCTCTCTCTCTCTCCTCCTGTGTGGCTGCCTGCTCCATTCTTCAGTCCTCTTCTCTCTCCTCTCCTCCTGTGTGGCTGCCTGCTCCATTCTTCTTCTCTAGCCTCCTCTCCTCCTCCTGGTGGGCTGCCTGCTCCATTCTTCAGTCCTCTCTCTTCTCTCTCCTCTGTGTGGCTGCTCTGCTCATTCTTCAGTCCTCTCTCCTCTCTCTCCTCCTGTGTGGCTGCCTGCTCCATTCTTCAGTCCTCTCTCTCTCTCCTCCTGTGTGGCTGCCTGCTCCATTCTTCAGTCCTCTCTCTCTCTCTCCTCCTGTGTGGCTGCCTGCTCCATTCTTCAGTCCTCTCTCTCTCCTTCCTCCTGTGTGGCTGCCTGCTCCATTCTTCAGTCCTCTCTCTCTCTCTCTCTGTGTGGCTGCCTGCTCCATTCTTCAGTCCTCTCTCTCTCTCTCCTCCTGTGTGGCTGCCTGCTCCATTCTTCAGTCCTCTCTCTCTCTCCTCCTGTGTGGCTGCCTGCTCCATTCTTCAGTCCTCTCTCTCTCTCTCCTCCTGTGTGGCTGCCTGCTCCATTCTTCAGTCCTCTCTCTTCTCTCCTCCTGTGTGGCTGCCTGCTCCATTCTTCAGTCCTCTCTCTCTCTCCTCCTGTGTGGCTGCCTGCTCCATTCTTCAGTCCTCTCTCTCTCTCTCCTCCTGTGTGGCTGCCTGCTCCATTCTTCAGTCCTCTCTCTCTCTCCTCCTGTGTGGCTGCCTGCTCCATTCTTCAGTCCTCTTCTCTCTCTCCTCCTGTGTGGCTGCCTGCTCATTCTTCAGTCCTCTCTCTCTCTCCTCCTGTGTGGCTGCCTGCTCCATTCTTCAGTCCTCTCTCTCTCTCTTCCTCCTGTGTGGCTGCCTGCTCCATTCTTCAGTCCTCTCTCTCTCTCTCTCCCCCTGTGTGGCTGCCTGCTCCATTCTTCAGTCCTCTCTCTCTCTCTCCTCTGTGGCTGCCTGTCATTCTCAGTCCTCTCTCTCTTCCTGTGTGGCTGCGTCCATTCTCAGTCCCCTCTCTCTCCTCTCCTGTGTGGCTGCCTGCTCCATTCTTCAGTCCTCTCTCTCTCTCTCCTCCTGTGTGGCTGCCTGCTTCCATTCTTCAGTCCTCTCTCTCTCTCTCCTCCTTGTGTGGCTGCCTGCTCCATTCTTCAGTCATCTCTCTCTCTCTCCTCCTGTGTGGCTGCCTGCTCCATTCTTCAGTCCTCATCTCCTTCCGTCTCCTCCCCGTGTGGCTGCCTGTCCATTCTTCAGTCTCTCTCTCTTCTCTCCTCTCTGTTGGCTGCCTGCTCCATTCTTCAGTCCCTCTCTCTCTCCTCCTGTGTGGCTGCCTGCTCCATTCTTCAGTCCTCTCTCTCTCCTCCTGTGTGGCTGCCTGCTCCATTCTTCAGTCCTCTCTCTCTCTCTCCTCCTGTGTGGCTGCCTGCTCCATTCTTCACCAAGGCAAACATCCAGTTGGACCGCAGCTAAACGTGGACAAAAGGAGCTCAGAAAACATAAGGCTCTCAGTGTATTTCTGACCCTTTTTGGGGGTTTTCGGGACTTTTTACCAGGTCATATGGAACGCTGCGAGCGGGTTTAAAAAAATATCTGAACAATGTCATCATATCAGCTTGCACTTGGCAACGCTACCACCACCACCACAGCCCCAAAACCGCAGTGCCACTGAGTCCCCAGTTTGCATCACATTCACACCACATATACAGCAATTCTCTTTTTTTTTGTCCTGCTTGTGTGCGTACTACCTTAGATTAAACCCAGTTCTTGTAAGCCCAAGCTTCACGTAACATGATGCCGGTCGTCAGCCAAATGTATAAAGCCATAAACCATATTGTTTGGCCCCTACTGGTATACATTTGGCATTCCTCTGGAGTCAGAAGTGACTCATTGGCATTTCAAACCGATGTGATTCACTCATTCCTCACTTTGGATTCTGCAACAGGCTTCTTCTGGCATTGGGTTAACCAGCGAAGGCTGCTGCCAGTACTGTCTTTGACGCATACTTTCTGTTGCACAAAACCAGAGGCCCAAGAATATGTGTCCTCTGTGGTGTCTCTCTGTGGATGTTTGCAATCCCTCAGTTGCTAATGTGCAACGGCGTGTGCACAGATCCCCTTACTTTCTTTGGACGAATGTGTTGAACTGAAAGCCATCATGTTTTCCAACTGGATTTCATGTAAGTGGTGTTCAGAGACAGTGTGGCCAGTTGGAAAAAATAACATTAACCACCAGAGTGCCTCTTCTACCACCCACTTGGTCAAATACTTTTTCTGTACAGTTCAGAATGTAAAAAGGCTGGTATGCAGACTGAACAAGAATACAAGTCTGCAGCCATGCTTGCAACTCTGTGAGGTTGTGATCAGGCACAGGGTTTCATTGAACTACATCCTAGTTCAGCGTTCAAACAAAGTGACCATACTAATATGCTAATGTTAGTGTAAGTAAGTACAATGTTTACCATGTTCACCATTTAAATGATAGCATGCTAACATTTGCTAATTACCATAAAAGGTATTTACTGTGTGTCCCTGTGTGTGTCTCTAAGTGTGTCTTACAGTTCATCCTAAAGGGGACATGAATGCCATATAGCGGTACATCGATCCCATAGCTGTTGAGACATTTAT
>CM047522.1:5518168-5583168 GCA_026122265.1 Ammodytes dubius | reverse complement strand
TCTGGACCGCTGCCAGGTGGAATTCCCCTTCCGAAACGGTACGGTGCCCAATGGGAGCATGTACAGCAGCCCCAGCCTGAGCTCCCTCAATCACTCCCAGACGTTTGTCCAGCCCTCGCCCATGTCCTCCAACCTCAGCATCCCTGGCAGTGAGCTCATGCGCCCTGACTACATCCCCAGCCACCGGCACAGTGCCATCATAGCCCCGTCCTACAGGCCCACGCCTGAGTACGATGCTGTCATGAGGCAGAAGAGGCGTATGCTACCATCTCACCACGACCTCCACAGCCAGTCTCTACGCAGTCTGAACATCAGTAACGCGTGTGCGTACCGCCAGCCCGAGGCTCTAGTGTACAGCCAGCCAGAGATGAGGGAGAGGAGCCCTTATCATGGCCTGGGGCCCAGCCCGGGACCTTACGCACCACAGGTACAGATCCATTATTTTTTGTTCGATTTCTTTTCAAAAGTTACATACTGTATAATGCTTATTTTCAGGGTCAAAATAGTAATTTTGGTTTGTAATAAAAAAAAAAATCAAGGTGTAGTGGCCTAAAAAACGTTGTTGAGATATGAGTTTTTTCTCACATTGGGAGTCTTCAGCTCTTTTCTACATCTCACACTGCTTTTCTGTTCATGTTTGCTTTGCAGATCAGCTACAGTAAACCAGTGTCGCATGGCCCTCATCAGGGAGGACCGGCCGGCAACCACGGCCCCTGTGTTAACGGAGGGGGAGGCGGTGGCGGGGTTGGAGGTGGAGGAAGCTCCATCTCTCACACTGTCAGCACACCTGAGCTGGCCAATACCAAACAACAGGGGACCAATGCGGGATGCTACGCAGCTACGGCTAACATGCTGAGGAACCACATGTCTCGCCCTCCTCCGCCTTACCCTTCCAGCTCCTTCCGCCCGGCCACCAGCACCCCGGACCTGGCCAGCCACCGGCACCGCTGCATCGGGGGCAGCAGTCCAGAGCTGGTGACCCGCATGGTGCAGCTGTCCGTCAAGACCTTCCAGCCCGACAGCTCGGCGGTGGTGCACCAGTCTCTGCAGGAGGTCAGCGAGCCGCTAACCGCCGCCGCCAAACACCGCTCCACCCTGAGCAAGAGACACAGCATGGAGGTGATCAGCTCAATGAGAGGAGGAGGAGGGATGGAGGGCCTGGTGATGAAGGCACTGAACCGGAGGAACACTCTCAGAGAGCACGTGATGCCCCCTCAGCCTCAGTCCATTCCTCAGCCCCAAACCCCACAGCCTCCTCCACCTCAGCATCCTCAGGAGTTGCCCATGCAAATGCCTGCCCAGAAAGGACCCGGGGCTTCTGTGGCGACATCCGGGCCAGTGGCCTACCAGCATCAAAAAACTCTGTCCAATGCGACCATGCTCATACACAGCAGTGAGAGCGAGGAAGAGGAGGAGGAAGAGGAGAGGCCCGAGCTGGATGTTCAAATCCCCAGTCTGAGCGAGGACATCAGCATCAGCGCTCAGCTCCAGGCCGCTCTGGCCAAGCTGCCCAACAAGCCCCCTCCAGAGTACCCCGGTCCTCCTAGGCCTGCTAGCAACGCTCAGATGCGAACCCACAGCCACGCCCACAATCACAACCACACTCACCACCACAACCATAATCACGGACCACAGAGCAACCAGGGACAAATGGACCCGCACCAAGCCCAGGGCCGAGCGCTCAAAGCTGGGCAGAGCCCTGGTGGCTGCGGGCCTGGAGGTGGAGGTGGTGGTGGTGGTGGTGGGGCAGGTGCTGGTGGGACATTGACCCGAGGGGACCAGGGTGGGGTGAATGGAGCAGTTTTAGGTCCATCCATTTCAGAGCCTGACCTGACCAGTGTGAAGGAGAGGGTGAGGAAGGAGCCGGTCAAAGAGAGGCCAGTGTCAGAGATGTTCTCCTTAGAAGACAGCATCGTGGAGAGGGAAATCGCTCAGAGGGTAAGACACTCAAGAATTCTATGACTTTACACTTCTTGATTTCATAGTAGGGGAGAGTAGCCTAAGTTGTGCATTTTGGAAGTTGCAAAACCCCTTGTTTCTAGAAAACCGTGGAAGAAATTGGACCACATATTTAAGAAGAGCCATCCATTTGACTCATCCTGTAAAGAAGGGAGACACAAGGAATAAGATATAAGCACATTTAAGCTAAAAAAACTGTGTTTTGCCTTTCAAAGTAAAATTTCCATGATCAAGGTTTTTTGATTATTGTGTATGAACAATTATAGATACGTTTGAAAACATTTGACACATGTTTTAGTGCTTTGGTATGCTACACTTTGAGTCTATATAGTTAGCACGATGTCAGCCCTAAATTGCTGCATCATGCCTATTATCCAACATTCTGGGGATGGGGTGATTTGCGCCAAAGGGCCTAGGTGAGTTATAAGTAAGTAAGTAAGTAAAATGTATTTATAAAAGCACATTTATGACAGTTTGCACTGTCCAAAGTGCTGTACATAGTGCATTCAGTAGGTAAACAATGAAGGTAAAATAACAATAACCAAATAAAAAGACGTAAAGCCCATACATCCACATAAACACAGATAGTAGTGCAGAGGTAAGATAGTTAATGGGGAGGAAACACCAGGGTGTACATATGGGTTTTGAGCCTTGATTTAAAGACAGAAATGTAGGGGGAATCACATTTGTCAGGTGGCAGTTGGTTCCACAGCACGGAGCAACTAGTCAAAGTCATTTTTGAGAGTTGTGCCAGTGCATGCTGTATACGTGGTCCCAAGAAGTGATTGTTACAGTACTCAGAAGAGAGTGACATCTCAATTCATTAAACGACACCACTGATGAGTTCAGATGCCAGAAAGTGATGATGGTGACTTTGTCATTGTGCTTGCGCAAAACCTAATCTGCTAGGCTTGTTTAAAAAAATGTACCTTCAATCTGTCAACTATTTACTTTATTACTTAATACACCTTAAATAAGTATGTCTAATGGATTTGTCTTCATTACAGTTTTTGTAGATAATATAAATTGGCACAATTCACCCATCTTATTTTCTCCAAATGTTGTGGGTGATTTGGCGACAAGACAACTTTTTTTCCGAAAGCTATATTTCTTAAACAGTTTATTCCAGATCCAACGTTTTTATTGCCAGGGATGCACAACATCCTGAAATATATGTACATATTTGAGTTGGAGACATAACTGTCAAGGCCTCACTTTAAAATCACTTTGAGTAAAAAGTTGCACAACTTAGGCCACTCTCCCCTATATTTGTGCATTTTTTTTCAACCAAAAACTGCAAATTAAGTGATTTTCAGATGTGAAGAATTGTGACTTTTTCTCTGTATTATGATGTTGGCTTATATAGTGTTACAATGTACAGTCTACCGATCTATTTTCTATAGAATACGTTTTGGATTTGACTCAAAATGTCTCAAATTGTGGTTGAGATATTTCCCTATTTTGATCAGATTTTGAAAGATTAATTGCATTTCAATGAATTTAAATAAATAAAACATTCAACAGGTTAATTATCATATAAAACAAGTTAGTTGCAACCCTGCTATACTCAAAACAACTTCAGTGTATGAGCATTAACAACATAATTGTCAAATTAGGATCCAATCTACAGAACTATTAGAGCAGCACATAATCTGGTACAAGACGAAAACAACAACAACAACAACAACAACAACAACAATATAGGAGCAGTTTGAAATGCTTCAGTCTGTTGTTTGTTAGCTAGTTTCGTTGCTGCTGATTAGCAGTAATCCTGTGTTCTGCACCTGAGAGGGTAGCACTAGGCTCTGAGTCCCCCCAGGCAGCTAAACCCCTTATAAATCCCCCCCAGATTATTCTTTGGGGTTGGGTGTGTGCTCCTGTAGGTCGGCTCTGTTAGGCCACAAACATTTGACACAGCACCAAGGGTCTGCTAGGTATAAGTTAAATCACATAATCGGTTCATGGGTGACATGGGTGTGGCCGGCTTTATTACAGCCTGATTTTAAAGTCTTTATACTGTATGTGGTTTTTAGTGTTAGTCCCATCCCAAACTCAAAAGTCGTTAAAGTCTCATTTATGCCAGCTGTCAGCTATGTCATACTTAGAGGGAACCCCCCTCTCCCCCCAAGCTGTTGTTTTGACTGTCCCACAGGGAAGGAGGTAGACAGGGGAAGGGTGGAGGAGTTGTCCTGGAGGTTTAATAGCATCAGAGATTAGAAGAGGTAATCCATTAGAGGAAGGAGGGACCGTGCATGTGTGCCTCAGAGTTTGGCTTGTGTTAAAGAGGGGACAGACAGAGAGCTTGTGTGTTCTGTTAGGAAAGAGAAGCCAAAGAGGTGGGTGGGGAAAAAAAACAGGGACTGAAAGAATGAAAAATATGCAAGGAAGGACAAAACAAAGATGAACAGATCAAAATAAGTTGAGGGGCGTGGAAGTAAGTGGATGGATAAGAAGTCTACTTTGGTTTAGGATTTGTTTACGAGGCTCGTTAGTTCACACCTTTGGACGGGATACAAGGCGCTTGGTACAGCCAGGTTTGCCCCACTAACACACACACACATACACACACACACACACACACACACACGCACGCACACACACACACACACAACACACACACACACACACACACACACACCACACACACACACACACACACACACACACACACACACACACACACACACACACACACACACACACCACACACACACACACACACACATTCTTCCCACCTAATTCCACATGTGCACACGGCTGCACGCTCAAAGCTTTAAGGCAGCCGCCGCAGGGTCAGTCAGTCTTTCAAATGCTGCCGGCGCCAGTAACCATGACCCCGGGCTTTTCCTCTCTCTTGAAGACGCTGGAGAGACAGAAGATGTCGGTGGACTCCATGAAGAGGCCCCTGATGATGGCTGCCCTCAACGGTCTCTACGTGGCCCGCATGCCGGTCCCAGAGAGCCCTGCAGAAGACGCTGCCAAGGCCTCCACTGACGAGCGGGTAAGATGTCCTCTCCTCCGCTGTAACATATGTGTTGGAGTTACTGCTTGCATTTGTAAGGGTTTCTCGTCTTAAGCTGTTTTATTATCAGAACGTTTTTTCTTAAAAGAGATTTTTTTTTTACTTCCATTTAGACTGTATTGACATATTCATTCATAGATAGATGTATGATGATGACTGACACATATTTTATTTTTGGTTGCTCCAATTACTGGAGTGAAAATATCATAGGTTTATTCACATATAACCTTGCAAATTGTATGGTACAGACATAAAAATACAAGCTTCTTAGAGCTTCCTTTTAACTTACAGCAGCTCAAAAAGTAAGTAGACAAAATATTTCAGGCTGAGAATATAATCGGACCACAATTATAATTGCGGTTATTCTGGTTCAAGATTTCTTTTTTAAATTGAATAAGAGAATTAAAAAAAGTATTTTTGTGGAGGATTTTTGTAACCCTTTAACTTAAAGGTTCCTAACCTGTTTTTGCTGCCATTAAAAACCCAAAACATTTTCTCATAGCCGCAGTATTTAATGCATGCCATTTCTCAAATGGTGCCTGTTGGCTCCCTTTTGAGCGTGGAAGTGTGAAACCCGGCCTTTGTCTTGACTGTTGCTAAGCTAGAGGGGGCAAGCTCTAAGTAGGCTGTGGAACGCGTGGCATGGCGGTGCTTATCGCCTCTAGGCCCGTCGGTATGTTAAGAATTTGACCCGACAGAGAGCGAGCGAGCCACAGAGAAAGAGTGATAGAAGAGAGAGAGAGAGAGAGAGAGAAGCTACCCCTCTCAAGCATGACTGGTCTAATAAACATGGACCCCCAGCAGGATGAATAGCACCATCGCCTAGTCCACTCTTCCACAGCGGTGTCGACGCGTTACACATAGTTTGAGTTCTTTGATATCGAGCGCGGCATTCAGCTGATGACGAGAGTTCAGACATGTTGACGTATATTGTAATGAGATGTCTGGATTTCTCCTGGCTATGATTGGTCTCTTAGGCATGGTGGAATGTAAACGGATGAAAGCCCCTTTAGGACTGAAAGAGAAAAAAGCTTCTGAATGGCCTGTTATGTGACTAACGCCTCCTCCTCCTTATGCTTTTCTGTGCAGTGTAAGACCTTGGAGTTGAGGCTTGAAGAGGAGCAGGTCTTCACTGAGTATGAGCAGGTTCCCAAGAGGAGGTCGGACTGTGTTCTCACCACGGCCACTCTGCCCGAGAACACCGAGCGGAACCGCTTCCGTGACGTGGTTCCATACGAGGAGAACCGGGTGGAGCTGGTACCCAACAAGGAGAACAACACGGGCTACATCAACGCCTCCCATGTCAAGGTGCCAAAAGAGGGGGTCAAGTGTAAAAATGTCACAATGCTACATTTATGTAATCAAGACACAATCTTTAAACAGACAACCATGTACAAATTCAACTATTTTTTTTATCGTCTAAGCTTTTCTTCGACTTTGTAACAATACAATTCTCAGTCAATCCTTTAGCTTAAGTAGCTAGATCTATAAAGGAACACTTGATTGGTTCAGTTATATGAGAAACTCAATACCAACAAACTGTTAATTTGATAATGTTAGTTATATATTTGTCAGGCTTCAATCCAAATGTCCCTCAAACTTTAAATTAATCTACTGAAAATCCTCAATATAAAAATGCAAATGACTGTTTGTTTCCATCCATCATGTTATGATGTCTACTGGGTGAATGGTGGGGATGTATTAAAAACACGATAACATAATAATTTGCACAGCAATTCCGGAAAACATTGCTGTGCTGCACGTGTTTGGACCACAAATATTGAATTAAAATAGTCAAAATGGAATAAAAATACGGCAACAATGCAGTGAAAAGAAGCTTAAACAGGGCTGATCATGTCTGAAGTTGTTTGGTTCAACCTTGAATACATTTACAATGATCTTACAATGATGAAATAAAAGCATGTTTTACCTTCTCAAGATCCGAAAGCCAGAGAAAATCCCTGATTTATATGAGATGATGAATAAATGCCATTTATCTGGAACATTAGTTAGTGTCTCCATTGGTCCATGCAGACATGATGGTTTCAGCTGGTGCTTGGAAATGCACCAACAGATATATAACATCATACAAGATTAAATGTTTACTGCAACAACATGACAGCCTGCATTTTAAATCAAACATATCCAGCTTGTCAGTTTTCAGTGTGGGCTTATATGGGAGGAAAAAATTATGATGTAGACTAAGAAAACAGTCAAATTTAGTAAACTTGTAATGCTTATAAAACTCTAGTTTATATGTACGGCTCTTAATCACAGTTAGAGTCTCAAAGTGTTTTGCAACACACCCGCATCATAAAAGAGGACTAAAAACAAAGAGCATGGACTGTCTACATTCAGCCCTGTGCAGGTCTTTGTTGTGGTTCCTTGCTATGCAGCCAGTGGCTCAGAGGAGAGGATGAAAGGCCCATGCTGAAGGCTGCTTGGGCCTTTAAGCTCACAGAGCTCACGGAATTCCCAAAGAATGTGGTCCAAACTCCAAAACCCTCTTAAGTCAACCTGAGCTGCTCTCACTAGAACTCTATTCCTACTTACTTGCAAATGCTGTGTGTGTGTGTGTGTGTGTGTGTGTGTGTGTGTGTGTGTGTGTGTGTGTGTGTGTGTGTGTGTGTGTGTGTGTGTGTGTGTGTTGTGTGTGTGTGTGTGTGTGTGTGTGTGTGTGTGTGTGTTGTGTTGTGTGTGTGTGTGTGTATGTGTGTGTGTGTATGCGTGATTTTGCATTTCTGCATGTGCGTGTGTGTGCCTGATTGCAGTTCTGGTGCGCAAGTGCAATCACCAAAGCAGCACTGAGTCGCTGCCTATCACGGTATAACCCTCTTACAAACAAAAGGCCTTGTTTATTCCCCTCTCTCCTTCTCTTAATACAGTGTTTACAGTCACGAGGGCGACCAGATGCATTAGCTGGGACATGCTAATTATGTAATGGCGCTCCGAAAAACATCTATGTGGCTGTGGCTGGAGTGCTTTTGAGATGGGAGCTTTTTCACAATGCGGGATGCCTTATGATTAACAATGAGGGAAGGTTAAGGAAGAGGGGTCGAGAGTTTTATAAATGAGGGAAAACACTCCCAACCGGGAATAAAAAGGTTTGTTTACACTGCCCTCCAGGGGTGGGTAATGTTATAATCAATTTGCGCAAAGTAGCTGTATAAAGTATAAATTAAGTTGTTTCTGGCCAACGTACAAGTTTTTTAAATTTGTTTATTCCAATTTGGGTATTAGTTTGCACATTTTTAAGACATGTGTTCAGTTTTTGAAGTGTAGGTTGATTTTTGCTTGTACTGCTGCAGTCACTGTAATCTGCACACCTGTACTAATTGATTCTTTATGTGTGTGTCTGTGTGTGTTCTCCCCAGGTGATGATCAGAGGGGAGGAGTGGCACTACATAGCCACCCAGGGCCCGCTAGCCAACACCTGTGCCGACTTCTGGCAGATGGTCTGGGAGCAGGGGGTCAACGTCATCGCCATGGTTACTGCAGAGGAGGTACACACACACGCACACACACACACACACACACACACACACACACACACACACACACACACACACACACACACACACACACACACAACACACACACACACACACACACCACACACACACACATACATATATGCCCACACATGGCACACGCAGATGTGGATATTTTTCAAGCGGTCGACAGCTGGCGTCTGTCTGCGAATGGGAAGCAGGATGAACCTTAGTGTGTAGGGTGTGTGTGTGTGTGTGTGTATGTGTGTGTGTGTCTGCATCATTTCCATTTATGTGTAAGCCTCAGAGCTCATGGTGTACGTCTGTTTTCCCCTCAATCCTTCTTCTCTCCCCACCCTTCCCCCTTCCAGGAGGGCGGCAGGTCCAAGAGCCACCGCTACTGGCCCAAACTGGGCTCCAAACACAACTCGGCCACCCACGGCAAGTTCAAGGTGACCACCAAGTTCCGCACCGACTCGGGAAACTACGCCACCACAGGGCTAAAGGTCAAACACCTGCTGTCTGGCCAGGAGAGGACCGTCTGGCACCTGCAGTACACTGACTGGCCTGAGCAGGGCTGTCCAGAATATGTCCAGGGATTCCTCTGTGAGTGGCATCGTGAAGCATCGTGTAGAGTCATTGGTTGTGTTCCGAATCGCATACTTTCTACTATATAGTATGTAGAAAAAAGATTTAGGATGTCCCGAGTACCCCGGATGTTCTACTTCATCCGGGCCAAGATTGTTAGTGTTGAAAACTGCATCCTATTTGGGCGATTATGACCCACAATCCAATGCGCACGTGAAGTGACGTCACATCGACGAAGCCTCCATATGAAAACAAACAGGGATGCGACGGATATAAAAGCAAGAGGCAAGATCAAGGCGCAATGTTATGGTGAAATAAGAGAGTAAAAGTATGTCCCAATAGTATGCTTACTGCATCCTAACTAGATTCTTTTTATCGTCGGATGTAGTATGTAGAATAGAAAAAAGAAAGAGTATGCGATTCGGAACGCAACCACCGTCATCATCAGTTTGTGTCCAGTAAATGTCCAGTAAAAGAATGAAGAATGGATAGTTTGTGAAATATGCTTTCTTTCATAGAGTTAGACAAGGAGATTAATACTGCTCTCATGTCTGTAGAGGAAATACAGAACTACAGCCAGCTGGCAGTTTGAGTTAGCTGAGAAAAAATATTGGGAGCCGGAAGGGAAGAAGCTTACAGGACTCTCCCATGATAAAAAAATACAAACAACCCACCTGCAACTTTATAGTTAGCCAATTAATCTAATACCTCTCACTTTTTAATTACATACAAAAAGTACATTTAAGAAATATAAAAACTGTCATTTGTGGTTTTACTTTAGGGCCGTTGCTTCCGCTCTTTAAACTGAGCTAAGCTAACCGACTCATAGCCCTAGCTTCATATTGATCGTACAGATATGAGAAAGGTATTGTCGTCTAACTCTCTGCCATAAGCGTTTTTTTCCCCCATTCTAAACAGAGGTCAATAACACAACAAGTGAGCAAGAAAAGCAAGATAACTACCTTCAACAACTTCTCCCTTCAGCCCAATAGACTTGTTGCCCGTATCTTACCTCTGTCTCTGTCTCCTCTCCTTCAGCCTACCTAGAGGAGATCCAGTCTGTGAGGAGACACACTAACTCTATGCTGGACACCTCAAAGAGCCTCAACCCCCCGTGGTGGTTCACTGTAGTGCAGGGGTGGGTCGCACCGGAGTGGTCATCCTCACTGAGCTCATGATTAGCTGCCTGGAGCACAACGAGGTGGGTGGACAGGAGGAGGCTGAGTCATCATTCAATATTTTGGTGAAAAACATCTATACATTGTTGCCGTATGTAAAGTGAAAGGTAGAATCAGCACTTCTGGAGAATGCTTATTGTAAAAAATCAGGGAAAATCTCTGCACGATCCCTTACACGTGTACATACTGTGTGTGTGTGTGTGTGTGTGCGCTGAAGAGAAATCTGGTGTTCATACACAGCCTAGGCTCTGTAAACGTTTACAAACCATTTCTTTACATACCCGTTTACAGAACCTAGGCTGTGTATTAACACCAGATATTTTTTTTCAGTCCATACATGCACACACACACACACACACACACACACACACAGTATAGACCGGTAGCGGATCATGAGGAGATACTCACTGATTTTGACTAAAACATTTTCGACACATGTTCTCCAAAATCGCTGACTGCGTCTTTTTAATAAATCAACTCCTATGAGGATACAAGCCTGTGTCGTGTGATGGAGTTATGTAGCAAAACAAAATACATTTGAGAGAGATTGTCTGTCACTTTCCACCTCTTTATGTTTCTTTGTAGTGTTGTATTCACCCTGGCTCTCTTTTCTCCCCTCTCCCCTTCTAGTCAGTGGAGGTTCCCACCATGCTGTCAGGCCTGAGGCAGCAGAGGATGCTGATGGTTCAGACCATCTCCCAGTACAAGTTTGTCTACCAGGTCCTCATCCAGTTCCTCAAGAACTCCCGCCTCATCTAAACCCAGGACCCAGGCCCAGGACCCTGCCCCTGACCCTGGCCCTTTGACCCACGTGACAGTATGGCACCAGATAGTGGTACAGCGCTTCTTTAAAATTAGTACCAACTCATAGCCGGTTGGACACAGATACAGTGAGGGTTCATGTTGAGTATTCTATGTGGCATAATTTGTTTTATGTAAATTCAAGTAGACTGTCGTACACATTAACCTCAAGGGAGGAAAAGGATTCATGTAGGCCTGTATAGAAACTGACGACCATTTCTCTCAATCATTGTATTCAGTTGTTTTTACCCTCTGGGACCTGGTCCTTGTATGTGTGGAGAATGCTTGTTGGTGCATTTTTCTCCCCCCCCCCCAGGTCTGGTTACTAAGCAGCTTGTTTGGTTTGCAGGTGCAGGTGTGAATGTGTTTGTCTGTCCTTGTGTTTTTCACGAGATTCCTTAAGACATATCTTGAGAAATCAAAGGTCAGTTTCCGTTGCGATAGATCGCCCGCCTGCTACATTTCTCATTCATTATTTAGCCATTTTTTTTAGAGATGGCATTATGCTGCATGAACAGTAGGTGGCAGCAGTATTATAACTTGTTTCTATACTCTGAAAGAGGTAGCCAAACAAAAGTATTCTGTTTAATCACTGTTCCAAAATGCTACTTTATTTTTTATTGATTAATACAGCAGATATATACTTCAACATTGTAACAAATGTTTTTATTTATTTCTGTCAAGAGCGTGGTCAGCTTTGCCACTGAGTATTTTCATTCTTGTCCTGTCCATTTCTTTATTCTTTTTTCCTCCATTTTTTTATCTTTTGAACTTGTCTTTGTATATTTCTGGAAAGCATTCCTTGTCAATTTCAAAAGGATTGCTCCCCTTTTCTCCATGAAGTTGACTCATTTGATACATTTCTATCAACACCCCTCCTCCACACACACAAAGGAACATTCGAACTGTTACTTGTTTCTTGAAGCTCACCTCCTTACACACTCAATGTGTGTATCACATTTCTGACCTAAGAGCATTTCAAAAGTCTAAATTTCAATTGGAGATCATTAATGAAAACAGTTTGCAGTCAATTGTGTCTTCATGTGGCAAATACTGTAAATACTTTATGACAGTGCCTTATTGAAACATGAAGGCAGGAGAAGCTGCCTCGCTGACATCCCTAGCCTTGTCTGAGGCCTGAATGGGTTCCGTAAATTCAATCATTTTTTAGTTTTACCTCCAAAGATTAAACCTTACATCAGTATTGAAAGGCTTGTTTTTCTTTAGTTAAAAAGACATTACCTTTTCAGATCCTTGACTTAACCCTTAGGTGAGGGTTTGGCAGTATAGGAGAATACAGATGTCTTGGTTTATTTTTTAAGGATAAAAATGACTCAACTGGCCTTGGTAAAACAAAAGGTAGCCTTTTGTATTAATTTGATCCAAACCCAAAACATAAATGACTTTTGATGTTGTCCTGTTCCTGGATGCTGTTTATAAAATTACATTCTGAGCATTTCATTTTATGAACGTGCTACGTTTAAATATACTTTTTTTTCTGAATGGTAATGTAAAGCCAGCCATGTCCAGAGTAAACTTGTACATAACGGGCATGTGAGAAGAAATTTCTACAAATGTTTTATATAGTTTTTTCTTTTTGACTTGGTACCCTAAGAATACCGCGAACATAATAAACTATGCATGCATTTTTATATTTCAATGTATATATTCTCAAATAAGTATAAGCTTTATGCTCTCTTTGACATAATAGTGTTTTGTTGCACTTCTGTTCTCTTTGTGACAGTATTTTTCTCACACGGCATTCCACTGTTTGTTTATATTTAATTTCCCTGCCCTTTCTGGCATAACTCCCAAATACCTTTCAAAGTATGTGTACATATGTTTTGTATATGCGTTTTCAGTGCTTTCAGTGCAAGTCTCTTTGTTTTTTTCTCTCTCCCCAGACATGTATGAACCTGTCGTACTTGCTTATTATGCAATAAAGCCTTATTTTCTTTAAGACTGGCCACCATTTCATTTATTTGGGAATGTTTTGATCATTTATGTAAACTATGCATTCTCTGTGGTGTGTGTGTGAGTGTGTGTGTGTGTTTGTGTTGGTGTCTGTGTGTGTCCTTTAGGTGTGTGTTTTGGAGAGGGGTTTTTACCTTAAAGAGCTAGAGATAATAATAATTGGCTCAGAAAAGTCACACATGGTAATAATGCAAAACACAGTGCTCTGTCCCAGCACCATTCTGCTGGTTTTAATAGGCCCCCTTGTGGTGGAGCAGCTGTCCTGATTGGCCAACAGGGAAATGTTTGTATTGACTCCCATCACACGTGTATTTGAACCACTTGGTTGTAATGGATGACAGGATCTAGCTGACGTGACAACAAACACCAACACCACTAACAATGTGGAAAAAGGGGAAAACTTTATGATCAACATGAGTAAAATTCACAATTTTGCTTTCACAATGTCAGATTTTCACACTTGCACACAATTAAACATACATTAAATTAAATGAATGCTTCGTATCCAGCATTCAACAAACAAACATTTTTCTTGCACACATAAGACTGCCATAAAAAAACTAAATCCCCCCAATTTTCCATAAACAATCTTTTTGCATAAAAACCTGAGTGCCCTCTATCTTTGGTCAGTACCATGAAGAGTAGAAAGTGCCTACAGTTCAGTACAGCTCTTGATCAAAGGAGTGTATGCAGTCTCTATGAATGGGGCCGTGTTTGTTTACATCGTTTCTCGCTCTTCATTTTCGTGCAATCTCTTTGCGCAACTCTGTCAAGTAGAAGTGATCCTTCCCGTGAGCCACCTCCATTATGGTCAGTGCCTGTGAACACAGAAGCAAATACCATTTTAACACGCGTCACGGAATTCTATTGTGCCAATGGTTTAATACCTTCTCACCAGATCTGTCTGACTGAGTATAAATGCTAAATGGACTCCACTTATATAGCGCTTTACCTGGTTTTTCACACACCCAAAGAGCTTTACATTGTTTTGTACACATTCACCTAATCACACACTCATACCGATAGCAGCAGCTACCAGCTACCACGCAGGGTGCTAGCTAACTATCGGGAGCAATTTAGGGTTCAGTGTCTTGCCCAGGGACACTTAGACATGTGGTGGGGAGATGGGGGATCGGACCACCGACCCTGCACTCCAGTGGACGACCAACCTACCCACTTTGCCACAGCCTCCCAGAGTATAGAAAAAATGTTGAGTCCAACTTTGGTTACATTTGTTATCGTTAGCAATGACTTCATGAGACAGTTTCATGTTTAGATTTGAGATTTTATGAAGTTTTTGATTGGCTGTTTAAACAACATATGCTATTTGATAAGTAAGCTGCTATTGTTAAATACATTTCAGCATGGGTTTTTGTTAAAAAAAAACATCTCTATACTTGTCTTAGTGAGGTATCAAAACAGTCTTGGTATTGGTAATATCTAGGGCTGTCAAATTAACGCGTTAATTTCGATTAATTAATCACAGAAAAATTGACGCGATTAAAAAAATTAACGCAGATTAATCGCACTTCTATAATGCCCTTTGACCCGGTGCAAAAGTGGTGCGCAGCTCGGTGCACCTGTAGCTTACAGCCCGCACGGGTGAAAGGGAGAGAGAAGCAGAGGAAAGGGCGGGGCTGAGGGCTCTATGGAAAATAAGTATGAAGGTAGGAAGACATCTTACTTTATTCTCCGCAGTGTCTGGGCATTATTGATTTAGTGGTGCAACAATATAGGTTCAAAACAGTGCCTATCTCTCAATCTTCATCTGTGTGTCTCAATTTTGTTTGCTAGCTGTCTCGTCTCCCGCCGACCCGCCCCGTGTGTGTGTGTGTGTGTGTCAATATTTTTGCCTATGAGTACGACGATGGTGAATGAATCGGCATAGGCATATGTGGCAGTGCAGCGCTGTCTGTTGTGGAAGACAGAAGTTACGAGAGACGGAGAGAGAGAGAGAGAGAGAGAGAGAGAGAGAAACAAACTGTAGTAGGCTATTCAGCTGTTTATAAACAGGTATAAAAGTGTCATAAAAGTATGCGATTAGTTTAGATTAATTAATCACAGAGCCTGTAATTAATTAGATTAATTTTTTTAATCGCTTGACAGCCCTAGTAATATCATATCAAAATGTCAAATCAAAAATCCCAGTCCTATGTTAAAGCTCAGCAGGTTATGTTACCTTCTTTAGAGCGCTGACTCCCGCTGAGTACCTCTCCATCGCCATGTAGAGTCTGCCCAGTTTCAGGAGCATGGAGGACACGTTCAAAGAGTAGGGTGGATACAGCTTGCTGTATTGGGGAGAGATTAGAGGCACTTATTACACTTAAACAAGGTAAATTGTTGCTTTTGAGACATGAATACATGGAAAATGAAGGTAACATATTGCACTGCCATTTCTAAAACCCTTTATTCTTTGTGTACTGTTACCTTAAATGATAAGAAAACCACAAGGTGATAAACAAACCCTTTGTTATTTTTTTAAATGATTAATACCTTTTACTTCAGTATAAAATGACTGAACCAGTGATTTATTATTTAAGTTCTCGCCAAGGACGTATAGCATTTAATGGGCAGAGTATCCCTTACTTTTACTGTCCAGGATAGGTCACACTCCAAAAAACAATGGAACATACAATTCCCATGAATCAACAGTGCGGCGGCTGTTGTGGTCACTGCAAAATAGACTTTCAGAAATTACCCATTTAAGAAACTTGTGAGAACAATACAAGTACACGAAAAGTCTACTTCTGTGAACTGCTCCAATCTGTAACGTCCAAACAGCATTTTTTTAGAAAGTGTGTATAGAGGACAGATGTGTGTGTTTGACATGCACCTGTAATGTTTGAGGATGTCCTCGCCGTATCGGATGGCTCCGTTTATATCCTGCATGTAGAGACACACCCCCATGGCCTGGTACATCATGTGGAGCATGTAGATATTGGAGTCGTCAAACACAGCTCCCATCTTCTCAATGCTCTGTTCACACATCTCCAGCAGCTCACTAGGGGGTGCCAGAGAGTCAAGGCAGCATCAACACAGGCAGAGGTCGGACTGAAACTTCAAAGGGCTTCTCATCAAATATACTACAGTATAATCAGAGGTTATTTAGAGTCTGGGAAGCTACTTAGATTTGAGAATAATTCCTGCGATGAGTAACATTTTGCATAACCAATCGCAATTTTGACAACAATTAATGAGAAGATCTCCACTAATCACCAATATCATTTTGCAAACGGATTTCCCAAATCAGTCAATTACAGCAGTGTAAAGTCAAGGGAGCTTGCATGCCTCATAGGGAAGTTTAACAAACACCAAGACGGCTGTGCAGATTTTTTTTCTACTTGAGATTTCCAGCAGGTGTTCTTGATAAATCATTGAAATACAAGAGAAAGTGTTATTCAGTGGCATTAGAAGGATATTCTTTGAGTGCTTGAGGATGCGGAACTCTCTGACGGTGTTCCTGGCGTAGCGCATCATGTTGCTGATGACCTCTGGCTCGATGGGGTCGCCCTTCTTACGTACTTTCAGCTTGACGTTGTCCTGGAGGTGCAGAAAGGACACAAAGCAGGATGGTATACCAACTGAAGTAGAGCATCTCAGTTTTACATGTGAACAGCAATGGCAGATGCATGATGACAGGGTTTCTTTGTAGGGGGCCGACAAGTCTTATGCCACTCAGGGCTTCTTATACATAAAAAAAGTGGTAGGATGGCCTAGAGGAAAAGGTGGCCGACTGGTAACCATGAGGTTGCTGGTGCGATCCCCGGCACTGGACAGGAGGGTGTTATTAAAAACTAGTGGTGGCTGCTATTACATCTACGGTGCCCACCATCTCTACCATTGTGTCCTTGAGCAAGGCACTTAACCCCAAAACTGCTCCAGGGACGCTGGGATATGGCTGACCCTGCGCTCTGACCCCCCTCCGAAGTGTGGTAACTTGAGAGGGGATATGCGAAGAACAAATTTCGATTAGTATCATTTGTAAATTGACAAATAAAGAAACTTAAACTCAAACCTACACTTATCGTGTCTCACCTTGGACCTGCTTTTACATTCCTGGCACTGGCAGGTGAAGTAGTAGCACTCTCTGAGCCTGTAGTTGCGGTCGTCTGTCGGATAGAGGAGATCTATGTAGCTGATGAGCACCTGGGGAAATGAACACACAGAAGATGAGAAAACGAAATAATGACATATCTGACATTTTTTGCAGGTTGGTCACAATACATTGCCAGTCTGAAAAATCAAGACAAATCAAGCATGACTCCCTCCTTCAAACACACACACACACACACACACACACACCACACACACACCACACACACACACACACACACACACACACACACACACACACACACACACACACACACACACACACACACACACACACACACCACACACACACACACACACACACACAACACACACACACACACACACACACACACACACACACACACACACACACACACACACACACACACACACGTCCCCTTTACTCACTTCTTCTTTAGGCTTCATGTCCTTAACGGCCCGAACCTCAGCCGTCGTCCCGTTGTACGTGACAATAACGTTTGGGAGACAGCTGTGGTTGATCAGGGCAACACTGTAGAGAGAGACATAGAGAGACACAGAGAGAGAGAGAGAGAGAGACAGAGAGGGAGAGATACAGATCAAAATGAAAATCCTACTCTCGCATTTTCTTACAGCAGATAAAGTAGGAGCTGTGAGAAAAGTGCAAACTCATTGTTTGCTAGAATCAATAACATAACAGAAACATAACCCCATTAATTTCAGTGGTATAAGCAGCACTATGCTACAACTACACTCGAGTGT
Organism: Ammodytes dubius; assembly: GCA_026122265.1. Lineage (NCBI taxonomy): Eukaryota > Metazoa > Chordata > Actinopteri > Uranoscopiformes > Ammodytidae > Ammodytes > Ammodytes dubius. The sequence goes on along the minus strand of CM047522.1, from coordinate 5,565,319 downwards.
CCCTGAAATATGTTTGTGACATTGCTATAAGCTCGGTGGCTGCAGCAGGCTGGACATAGCTTAACAGAAGCAGCTGAGAGGGCAATCTTACCTCCACACAGCCAATAAAAGTCAACAGCCTGGGCCACAGCAGGGAGGGGATGTTATTACCAGATGAGTGACCAACTGGAGAGGAAAAGTTGTCTGGCTGGGAACTGATAATTAGGCCTCCTTAGATATCTCTTGCTCTAGAATGCTTACTGACCTTTAAATCATTTAAGAGAAATACTGCTAACTTTAGCATTGAGCAATCATGGAGTATTATGGCTTGTCTGTGCAGTTAGCCTTGACCGTTGGTTGTTTCATCATAAGGTATTCTTCCGTTATTCTTTCCTTTTTTCCAATATGCTTCTTCAATGACTCAAGTTCTACAGCATAGGGTGCTAACAGCAAATTTCCCAGAATAAAATGTAACAGGCACTCCTAGCTGTTACATTGAAAGTGACACGTTGCATACCATGAAACTGGGCAGGGTGGGGAGAATGTACTGTGTAATATACATTCATTTTACATGTGTTGTTGTAGCGTAACGGAATGAATTTGAGTTTTTCCTTCTTACTCTGGGTAGACTGCAGTACCCATATGGGACAGCTCATCATCCTCTATGGTGAAACCATTACAGGCAATCTGTTGATTAAAGGACAAAACGTTGGGACAGAAAAAAAACAATTATACATAAATGAGCTCTTTTCTCTTAAAGGTGCTATGAGGAACTTTTAAATATTTCTGAAACAGTCCCATTTTTCCTCTGATGGCCATAAATTACATGTAACAGCAAACAAGACCATCAGTGCAAAGAATGCTCTTATTATATAGTTCTTAATGACTTTGTCATGGGTATGCTCACCCAGGAACTACAGCTGGCGTAGTAAAGGGGGTGCAAGAATGAACACAAACTGAAAGTTCCTCGGAGCACCTTTAACTAGCAGTGGTTGATCAAGGACAAGCTAATTGTACTGTATTAATACTTTACATGAAAAGAAAGTGAACAAATAATGCAAATAATGTATAGACATTGTGTTTTAAATGTGTGTGTGTGTGTGTGTGTGTGTGTGTGTGTGTGTGTGTGTGTGTGTGGGTGATACCTGTGAGAAGAGAGAGAGCAGGTCTTTATGGTCAGGCAATTCCAAATGTTTGGAGTAAAAGCGATGGAGTCCGGCAATGTCTGCCTCGGTCGTCTCCCTCCTCTCATTATCTAGGTCTTCCGCGTCTGTTACAGGGAGAAGGTGCAAAGTGTATTTTGAATGGATGGATTGATCAAATAGTTTTAATACTTGTATTGATGCAGGGCAGCATGCATATTCTCAGCAATGTTTATTTTTGATTTCCTTTATGAATTAATGAATATTTTATTATTATTGTGTCATGCATTAGCATGCCCAGCCCACAAGGGCTTACAAGACACCATTATAAAACACAGACAGACCAAAAACCAAAAATAGATCCTAAAAAAATACTAACATTAACGATATAAACCATCCTGACGTTTCCTCCAGGCTTTAGAAACAAAAGAGGCTAACTTATAAACATTAAAGGTAAACAAACATTCCATCCTGACATCATCATCACTCCAAAATATTTCAGGGTTTTGAGCAAACAGTTCATTTACAAAAGGTCCTCTCAGTTCATCGTAGAAGGGACAGTATAAAAGAAAATGAGATTCATTCTCCACTTCTCACACAGTTCACACAGTCTCTGTTCCTCTGGGATGTTCTTAAATCTGCCAACCTCAAGTGCCAGGGGAAGGATTCCCATTCTTAATTGGGCAATCAAGGATCTCTGATTTCTTGGTAGAATGGTTTTAACATATAATTCTGTTTCATAATTATGCTTGATATGGATATATGTCCGTAATTTTGGTTTTAACACTATATCATTTAACCATTTTTCATTGAACGCGACAAGTAACTTTTTTCTAATTTTGTTGATGTTGCATGATAAATTATTTCTGTAGATATATTGAAAATCGGCTTCTTCCAAGACAGCATGAATCTCTACAGCCCATGGAGAGTTCTGAACTTTACTCCAAAGGAAAACCTTTTTATTGATCCTATCATCTGACATATTAATAAAACGATTCCACAGTCTAATCATATCACATTTTCTCCTTATTGTACCAGGAATCCAACCCATGTCACCCTGAGCAGCCAAAGATCCTTTAATACAGAACTGGTGAACACAGTTAGTGCCAGGCTAAAACAATACGGGGGACAGTGACAGAGTAGAACATACCATCCTCATTTTGATATATTCCCCCGTTTGGGACAAATGAAACACTGGTATGCGCGCAGTAATTTTTTGTGTAATCCAACAAGCAGACACACAGACAGCTTGATCAAGTTCAGTTTCTCTGATGTTCTTTGATGGTTTTGGAGAAGTTTTTTTCTTTTCATTAGGACTGGTCTCTAATGACTTGTCAATAGACGTGGATAAACAGCTTTCCTTTATTGGTCACTCTCACTATGCCAGAGCAGGACCACACTGTCACCACGTCATCCATATAATCAACAACACTGTCATTCCCTCACCTGTAACACCAGAGTCTATTATTACTTGTATGTACTCAGACTTTCACACTGTCCCAGCGTTACAAATAGAAACTGAACTTTTTCCTCAAGACACAGAGACACATGAGGTTAAAGTCACACCCAATCATGGGCACACTTTTCTTTAAAAAACAGCTCACATTGCCATGCTCATCAGTGTCAAGGTACCATATTTTAATAAGGGTAATTTTTGCAAAAAAAACGTTCATAACTTCTTCTTGCAGACTTGGTTTTCACTTCATTAGAGTATTTAGGCAAACATTTAAAATATAATGCTGTGTTTTCACCTAGAATGTCAAACTCACAATGCAGGGTTCAAAATAAAAGATCAAAACAGATGCAGAATAACATGTTCTTTTTTTCTTCAAACCTGGCCCCTACTTTACCCACAATCCCACACTTGGATCAGCAATATGGATGTTTAATGGTAAATGGACTTGTATAGCGCTATATCTCCGTTATTCACAGACTCAGAGCGCTTTACACATTGTTTTTTTTGTACACATTCACCCAGTCACACACACATTCATACACCGATAGCAGCAGCTACCACGCAGGGTAGGCTTTAGCACTACGGTGCTAAGCTAACTAAGCTAACTATCGGGAGCAATTTGGGGTTCAGTGTCTTGCCCAGGGACACTTCGACATGTGGCGGGGAGACGGGGGATCGAACCTCCGACCCTGCACACCAGAGGCGAGCTCCCTACCCACTTCGCCACTGCCGCTGTTTAATGCTAGTAGCTGCTAATGTAGCCTCGAGACACTAGCCTCATGCAGAAATGAGGTGTGGGCTGCAGAGATCTGTCAATTCTATCTAATTTCATACCTCTATGATTCTTCTTATATGTTTTCCAGCCTTAAGCTCTGACCAACGCTGACTCTAGTGACATCACTTGAGGGTGTTTATCAGACTTTCCTCTGTTATAGACAAGAGCGACATACTGTATACATGTTACATTTAATAACTTATGGAGATATAAGCTAAAAATTATTATTTTTTTGACGACCATGAAATGAATGATCTTATTACAATTAACGTGTGTGTGTGTGTGTGTGTGTGTGTCCAAAATGCTCCTGCTTCCCATATGTTGTCTAATGGCCATTCAACACACATCTATAGGATATATTTAGATGTGGTCATGGGTTTTTTCTCTCAGTCTAATCTCAATGGGTTGTGCTTTTTTAAGAGGTTATATCTCTGAACACTTTACATTGTATTGGCACAGTCTCCTTCCGGGTGAGTTTATAGAAGTTTCCCCCATGGAGCAATCAATATCAAATCACACACAAAAACAATGTGTCCATTAATTCCGCTTTCTTAAAGGTGCAATTACTCACGTGACTCCATCTCTCCTATGAGCAAAATCTTCTCCGAAACACATCTTTCTTTTTGCGTTTTCTGTGGAAAACAGATTCTGTAGTTAACAGAAATGACCTCAATGGACTAAAGTATGTACCAGATAACAATGCAAAAGGACACTGTGTCTATTATTAACTATCCAAACCTTCTTGCCGAGGACCCTGGCCACCATGCGGGATATTTCAGATGGGCACCATTTCTCTCCGAATGCATTTATTGCAGAGCACTCCAGCTTGTGCATGGCCCAGTCCGCTCTCTACACACAAGCACATGGAAATATTATTATGGCAGACAAAACTTCAACACTGTAGTCTAGAGCCCATTTCACTGTGAAGTAGAGCCAACTTGTTAGGGTTTAGGTCACACCAGAAAAAAAGACCTTAAAGTTGTCATATAAAGCGCCTGAGCTACACTGCCGGCAGAAGCATTAAAGCAGCATGGTGTAATGTGACTCCACACTGTGTTAATGTGTCGTTGCCTTCCCCATGTTTACCCCTTCATTTGTTGACTGCTCAGGTTCAGTTCATCATAATGAGGTTTATCACTTAGCATAGGCATGGATGAAACTACAACCAGTATGTTCCTGCTGTAACGCAAGAAATAGAACCAATGTACAACACTATGCTGCCAAAAAACAACACCTATTTAAAGTAAAAACTATGGAATCAAACCATGTTGGAAAATAGATTCAAAGTCTGTTGCAATACCCATGGTTGTGTTGTGCTCTTAACACACCAGAATGCATAATTTTAGTATTCTCTCTTGAAGAAGGCAGTAACTGATTGGTTAATTTCCAATATTTTTTTGGCATATGAGTCGACGCAGTAGCTGGCAATAAAGACACAAATATTTCACACTTTACTTGTCTGCCTCTAGAAACCTAGAAAATCGGGATTATTACCAAACCAAGGTGGAGGGTCTGGGGGACCCCCCGCAGAAAAACTTCTGATTCAAATCCATTGTTTCCCCGATTCTGTTGACTTTAAAATCAAATAAAAATAACCCTAAAATAGTAAGTTTGACATATCATGGTAAACCTTTAACTTGTTAGCGGTTTCAAACAAGGAAACGACGCGTTGCTGCCTTTTCATCTTCACTAACGTTTAAGTAAAACAGAGATTGGAGAATATTCCCTGTGCTTATACTCGGTCTTTGTCCGCTATGTGTGTTTTCTTTCATGTTACTCAGTGCATGAGTTGACGTAGTGAATCAACCAAGCCAACCATATCATATGTCAAAATAATATGTGACAGTTGTGTTTGTTTTTATCGTCTCTCTTCCATGAAATACACTTTAGGGACGATCAGATCTTGCAGAAGCCTTCCTCGAACGGACAGAAAGTAGGGAGGTCCATGTCTTACTGGAGGCTAGATTGACAATACGTGAACCAATCAGTGACTGCCATCTACTGACAGACTGAAAAGTAGTCAAAAAGTCTGACCATTTTTTGACCTGGCCCCTCCCCACAGAGATTGTAAATAAGAGTAGAAAATCCAGACCCATATGCAGGAGATACATTAATGTGTAGCTAGTGAGCTCAGGCTGGTCTCCCCATGCAACATATTGTCACCCTCAACCAAAGGGTTAACCCACTCTAAAGAAACTATTTTGGGTCATTTCAGACTCAGCTTGGATGGCTCAATGCAACATAAGTAAACTTAACTCAGTACATGAAGGAATTCGGCCATTTTTTTTTAACGTTTTGACGTGAATGCCATGCACTGTCACACTTGCCACATATTACCGTTTCCTACCTGGCACTTCACATTGCAGTAGCAAGCTTTCTTGCACTTCCCACATCTTGCCAAGTTCTCTTTCCTAGAAATGAAAAAGAGTCGTTTTAGTTTACGGAAGAGCATATGATAATTTAATTCTTTGTGAATGAAACTCACATATTTGTATATTTTGTCAGACACACAAACAAACGCTAGGTGGATAGTGGATTATCTAGTTTGTAGTATGGTTGAGTATTTCCAGCTGTTCCATTGCCCTGAGACAAGTAGTAGCAGTTGCTGGTGGTGGCCTGTTGTAACTGATAGCAATGAAGGGGAGTTGAAACATTCTGTAGTATTAATAGACTAGATCTGACCTTATTTCAGAGCAGCTGCCTCTACCAATGTGAAACAGTGAAGCGGTCCAAAAAGGATCCGACAAGCTGCTTAGTGGGTGGTTGATATTTGGAGCACAATAACTGATGTAAAGTACAGGTGTAACCCCGAGTTTCACCATGATGACTTATTTACACAAGCATACAGTCTGCACTCTACTCTACACACGTTCACTCATATAAACATCTTTGGCCCTCAATATTAGAGCAATGTCTTGTCAAATGCAAAAATCTGAGGACCACACAGAATCAAAATTCTGCCCATTATTTTGACATCAGTTAAATGGAAAAATCATTGAACTAAAAGCCCTTCCACACATCGCTCATGTACTTTAGTATAATTCAAAAGGGAAAACTATGGTAACTGCATTGTAATTCATCCATAATGAACCTCACCAAATGTGGACAATAACTAATTCATTTCTCACGGTTAAAAAAAACCTCATACCAAATGATGTCTAAAACTGCTGCTGCAACATCAATATCACAATGACCTAACATATCCAGGAGAGCAACATCGATCAAGAGCTGGATGCCTGCCTGGATAGTGAAAATAAGTAAACCTGATTCATGATTGAACAACTGATGTTGCTGTTTGTAAATATCATCACTCCGTTAAACTGATTTAGAACCAAAATGATGGAATGTGTCTGCAGCAGAATGTCACCAGAGACATACCTCTCAATGTTTAGCCCAATGTTAATCACACCTAGGCTGTATCATATCAACAAGGCCATTCATGTAACTAAATATTTTCCTCCAGTTCAGCCTTCTTATAGGGAGGCCGGAGAGGGTACATAGGCCTATATGTGGAAGAAAATATAAGCTATAGGTCTACATACACAGTCAGAAAGATGAGCTATGTAACCAAAATGGATTTCCTGAAGTTACATATTTATTTAAGAGCCTGCATAGTGCTGAATCCACAGATCATACAATAAATGAATCTTAGCCTTTGGCCTATAGGTCTAACAATGTGTTGCATGATATGCAGCCACATGATGATGATGTCAAGTAGCCTAGGCCTATCTGATAATAGCTAAAGTGATCAGATGAGATTTGTTAATGACGGTATCACGTGACTTAAAAGAAAAAAATGAAACAGAGCATGCAGGGGTAAAAATAGCCGGTCACCTACCTGGTGAAGCAGCACTCACAGTAGCAACCTCTCTCCTTCACTGACAGCACGGCGGCGTACGGCTGGCTGGAGAATAGCAGCTCTCCAACTTTAAAGGCTTTGGTAACGCGGAGACCTCGCCCTTTCCCCGGACTGTCAAACCTCTCGACTCCCGCAATGCCGCCCGTCATTTTCTCCGCTTCGGGTTGTCTGCCTCCGAAGTGAAACTTTACTCACAGGGACCCGGGAGAGAAGTGGGATGTGGCACCCCCCAGCAGCCCCATGTGTTGGGGCGTGACCCTCCCCGATAATAGCCTAGTTCAGTGGCAACTGGCAAAGTGCGAGTCCAGCTAGTTTTAAACAAAACATTATGGGCTACAATTCTTTCTTGTGTGACATTAAAAACACAAGTTTTGTTCAAACAATCAATAATTGATTTAGGGAGTCTTGTAGATTGATTACACAGCTGGGTTGTCAGTGCTTCTATGGCAACACGACCCCCATGTGCCCCCTCCCCCCCACAAAAAAGCAAGCAGTGGCGCTTTCTCTGAGGACTCCCTCTCTGTCGAAAATAAAAATATAATAGAATTAACGAATAGTTATATTTTTCGGTTGACCTTGGTCCTTGGCAGGTCTACATTTTGGCATACCTTTTTTAAAGTTATCCTAAATGTCGTTGCTTTTAAAATTATATTTATATTGTTTTTTTCAGTCTTTAAAAAGGTTTAAAAAATAAGTGATTTCAAACTTGTTGATTTATGCAAATGTAATTAGCCTATACCTACTGAGCCATCCAGCATAACAAGATATTTTATTTTATTTTATTGAGATTTATTTTAGCCTATATTTTTATTCTTTAAATTAGCCTTGTTAGGCCTAGGCCTGCTTCATTTTATTTCTCAAATTAGCTGCTTAGAATATTTTACAAGTGTCTGTATCTAGTGATACAACAACTTCTGTTTTGTACTTGAAAAAGTTGAATGAACAAAAAAAGTGGCTAGGCCTACCTAAAGAAAAAATAAGTTTCCTTATATGGGTGAAGCAGCGCGCCGTAACGGCTGGTTAACAACGGAAAGTCGGTGTGGTGAGAACAAATAGGTAAGGCAAACCATGTCATCAGGCTTAGGGATGGGCTAATCAATCAGAATAACTGAAAACAAACAAACACGTATTTGAAAACACCTGTGTGGGTTTCCACAACCTTGACATGTCTTAGCCCCTTTATCAACAAAAGTCCCAGGATTTTAGTTCCAGGAACTCCTCTTCATCAAAGGAACCTAAAGGTTCCTGTGGCCTTTTTGCAGCAGTGTTCCTTAAATGGTCTGTTAGTACAGTTAATCCCACTGCAAGACATAATGTATTGTATTCAGGACCTTGGACAGAGGTTGCTTACATCACTAGTTTAATTCTGCTGATTATGCCAAGAAGTCATTCCTAAAACTCAATTATATGTTGTCGTTATACAGATTTATTACAGTGACAGTTATCTATTTTTTTTATTCATAACAAGTCATGATCGTGATCCATGTTAAAAGGAGTTATATTTTAACCAGCAGAACATAAGTCTGAGATACACATTTATCAAAATGCAGTTTTGAGACAAAAAAATTAAGGTTTTTATACAGAAATGGTGATGTTAAATTTTTTTATTTGATTTTTTTGTTGTTCTGATGCTTTTTATATTTGATGTTTATACATTTGAATATAATGCTTTTTTTATTTTAATGTGGGAGGAAACCGAAGATCTCGGAGAAAACCCACGCCAACACAGTGAGCAGGTGTACACTCCTCTAAGCAAGGGGGTTAAGGCCCAGATTTGAACCCTCACCCTATTGCTGTGAGGCCACAGCGCTGAACACTGAGGCACCTGTGTAGCCCTTTAAGAAACCTGGAATCCTGTTCATATCCAGGTTAAACTTTGTGTACAACCCAAAACTGAGGCTGTTAGCACATAGAATAAGCTGGACATGATTTGGGACTTCAGACCCCTAAAAACCTTTTTCCCAGCGTAGATTTGGACAGCTGTGAAAAAGGTCTGTCCCACCCACCCCACCCTGGCCACTGATGATTCAAATTTGCGTCAAAATCTTAAGCAGTCAGAAAATCTTTCATGTTGTTGTTCTGTTTTTTTTTTTTTTTTTGATTTGATGTTATCTATATTTTTCGGCATTAATTTTTTTTATGTGGGAGGAAACCGAAGACCTCGGAGAAAACCCACGCCAACACAATAAGCAACTGTACACTCCTCACAGCAAGGAGGTTAAGACCCAGATTTGAACCCTCACCTTATTGCTTTAAGCCACAGTGTTGAACACTGAGGCACCTGTGTGGCCCTGTAAGAGTCCTGTTTTTAATGTCCAGGTTAAACTCTTAGCCAAGTGCCAAGAATTAGGCTGTTAGCATAGAGAATACACTGGACATGATTGTGGACTTCAGGACCCAAAAAACCTTTTTGCAAGTGGAGATTTAGACTGCTGTGAAAATTCTGCCCACCTACCCACCCTGACTGCTGATGCTTACAAATTGCGGCAACTTCTGAAGCAGGCCGACAATGGTTTGGCCATGGTGTTAAAAACAGATTTTAAGAACCTGTTAATGGCGCTCGTCTTCTTAGGTGTCACCATGTGCTGTTTGAGAGTCTCAATGATGTATTGATCGACCATGGGATCCTGTGACATGAGATTCATCCTCAGCACCCCTGCACTGCCCATTTTCTTGCACAGGTCCTTGTGCACCGCCCTATTGTCCTTTTCAAATGGTGTCCAGTTGGCTTGACAGCAATGTCACAGCCCTTGATTTCGGCACAAAGCATCTCTTTTAGTGTCTTGACAGTATTCTTTGTGTTACAACTGGATATATTCATGGGCTGATCTTTGACGATCTGATTGACCAGCCCGGACACCATATTTACGCAAAACAGTTCGTCCCACTTCTGGACAGGGTGTACTGCAGGCTTAAAAGCAGATGGGTCGGCTGCGGACTTGCATGCAGCGAAGTCTGCTGCAACGTCAGCCTTGTCTTTCTGAGCCTCACATGCAGCCTACTGTAATTGAAAGCTGGTTCATCAGTGATAAAAGCTGGTTCAGCTTTGAACAGAGGTTTAAAAGCGTGGTTTTCCATTGCCAGGGCTTCTGTAATGGATGTCAGGCTTCCCAGTACACCCTTAATCTGGCTCACAGCGATGGTCACCTGGTCCTTCTTTTCCTCATGCTGTTGTGACTGATGGGTGAGCCACTTCCACATCCTCTTCATGAAAATATCCATTTGAGTTTTAATTTTGACGACAATTTGTACCTTTTGTCCATTGTCCACAGGGTTAAGGTGCTGGTAAACTACATCACTGAGCTCTTTGGCTACAATTTCATGCTGGCCCCTGGAAATGTCTTTGGCAATTCTTTCGTAAAGGCACGGTTCTTCGGTGCTGCCTCTCGTCTTTCTGTCTTCCTCTGCTGGGATCATGTCATCCACCAGGCATTCTACCCCGTACATCAGTGATTTAATTGATGCTTTGTCAAAATTTTGCGGGGGGCTGTCAAATATAATCCTCAATTTTGCCACAAGACCGAGGATTGTTTCCTTCGCATATTTATGGAAAAGAAGGGCTTTGATTTTACTTCCCACTCTGTCCCAGCAGGAAGCTCTGCAAGAGGTTGTGTCAGATTGGGACTTCCTCGTAGGTGAGCAATCTGTCTCCAAGTTAAATTCTTCCGAAATAACTCTGACAATCTCAGAGGCTGCTGCCTCTGTATCCTTTGAGGTGCTGGACACAAGTTGCTGATATTCCTCTTCCAAGATGTTTACATTACTATTGATGATACTGGTAGTTTGTTTCTCCAGGATAGTCTTGACAGCTTCTGTCATGGTAATATAGATACTTCCCACCGAAGAAGCTTTTCTTGATATGTTGTCTTCAAGAGGAGTTACAGGGGTCAGACATGACTCCTCAGGTGGGTCTGCTGCTGCCTCACAAGCCGCTTGAAGCACAGGGTTTGAAGTGCAGTTCTCCATTGCCAGGGCTTCTGTAATTGATGTCAGGCTTCCCAGTACTCGCTTTATCTGGCTCACAGCAACAGTCACCTGGTCTGTCTTTCCCTCAAGCTGTTGTGACTGACAGGTGAGCCACATACACAACCTTCTCATGAAAGAGTCTACTTCTTGCCTGATTTTGGCCAAAATGTTCATCTTTTGTCCTTGGTCCTGTTTTAGGTGGTTGTATACCACCTCACTCATCTGTTTTGCAAACTTTCGTGCTTGCCGCTAGAAATGTCTTTTGCAATTATGTTGTAAAGGCACAGTTCTTCTGTGCTGCCTCTTGTCTTTCTGTCTTCCTCTTTTGGGATCATGCCCTTCACCAGGTTATCCACACCGTTAATCAAAGACTCAAATGATGATTGGTCTACATTTTGTGGGATGCTGTCAATGCTAATCTTCAGTTTTGACACAGAGCTAAAGGGATTGTTTCTTTGGCATATTTGTGGATGAAAAAGGCTTTGAGTTTATTTCCCACTGTTTTCCAGCAGGAAGTTTGGTAGGAGGTTGTCTCTGATTGGGACTTCCTCTTAGGTGAGCTATCCGTCTCCAAGTTCAGTTCCTCCAGTACTACCTTGACAATATCAGTGGCAGCTGCCTCTGTATCAGGGCTGGACTGGGACAAACAATCGGCCCTGGCATTTTTGGCCTTGGCAGCCCACCATGATTATTTATACGATATGCGGAGGCAGGGGCATTGCACCAAATTCTGGGCCCCTATACAGGAAGTCCTGATGGGCCCTCTGAGAGGCGGTCTTACAATACAAACATGTAAAAGCTATGTTTGTCTATAGTCCAAAACGTATGAGTGACTGGTGCCTCTCTGAGCCAGATAACAACACAATGTTTCTATTGATGAATGACCAAATCATTACGCGTACTTGAACACAACCCCTGGTCTAATGACTCTTAATAACCATGCACACACAGAGTGTTTCTCACAGGAATTTGGGATACTGTGTTGTGGACCTTGGACCTTCTAGGGGGGTCCGGGGGAATGCTCCCCCGGAAGATTTTTTTTAGAATGTTAAAGTAAAATTCATCAATCTGGTGCACTTTGAGGAGAAAACTAAGGCTAAATCAACTGTTTCCTATGTAAACTATTTAGCACTATTTTCTTGAATAATGTATAGACACAGAATGACCAAAAAGCAGAAAGAAGAAATGTACATGTTTAAAAAATACAGTCAGCTTCGTGAATTTTTTCCCTTCGTTTGTATTTTTTAACGGCCCAATATAGGCCCCTGATCTTCGTAGCCCCGAACAATGTTATTTAAAAAATAACAAATGTACTGACGAATGAAAGGCCCCTGATATCTGTTTTTTTCCCCCTAACATTTTTCTGGGCCTTCAAAGATCAGGGGCCTATATTGAGCCAGTAAAAAAAATTTAAAAATAAGTTTTTATTTTTTTGGGTGCAGCCCCCCTCTGCCTTGGGCCCCCCCAAGCCTGTCCGCAGTCCGACGGCCCTGAACGTAACTGACCATCGTCAGATGCTCATAATTAGGCCTACCGAGTAGAAGTTGAATGCGTGATAATACAATTCAATGCAGCCTCTGAATGGGCGGCCCTCTGCTGTGTGTGTGATTGGGCCAGGCCCAGCCTAGAACCAATCATAATGAGTAATGGCCTGGGACAAAGTTTTATTTAACTTTCAGGTGAAGTTGACAGCCTGCACGCACATTTATATGTCCATGGCACTCCCGAGAGGGAAGGGACCTCGGCCCTCGGCTGTGGGACTTGCGGGGCCCGGGCCGAGTCACACAGCCGAGGGTCCATTTAAAAAAAAAAAAAAAAGATTTTTTTTTTTTTTAATGGACCCGGCCCGGCCCAAAATGCCTGCCGGCCCACCGGGCATTGCCCGGTACGCCCGATGGCCAGTCCAGCCCTGCTCTGTATACTTTGAGGTGCTGGTTGCAAGCATGTTGAATTCCTCCTGTGGAATGTCTTGATCATAACTAATGCGACTGCTTTTAGATGATTGTTTCTCCAGGATATTCTTCACAGCTTCTGGCTGTATTCATGAAGCTCTCGAAGAATTTTGTGACCTATCCTCTTCAAAAGGAGTTACAGGGGTTTGACGTGACTCCTCAGATGCATCCAGCTCCTCTGCTGAACCTTTCTTGGATGTTTGAGGTCCATCAGCTTCCATTTTTGGGCTCTGTCTGGGTTTAATCTTCCTTGCCTTGCATGCCATCTTTGCTGCATTTTTTCAGCATTGTTATGACATGTCTTACCATTGGCTTCAGTCTGTGGGTGGAGGGCTTGGACACTAATGCTCCGCTCTCCTCGCTGCTGCCTGCGCTGCTCCCACTGAGTTTGGAGAGCTGAGAGTTGACTCTCTCTGTTACCTCTTTCACCAGGAGCTCGTTAACCTCCTTTGTGCTCTGGCAACAGATGTCTTGTTGGACACCCGTCACCTCCGCAAAAGTCAGGGAAATAGTGTTACCCAGACACTTGAGGACTTGGTCTTCCGAAATAACAATGCTCCTCCGTGATCCACTGGATCCAGAAGAGCTACTGGACAATTTTCTATGAGTTTGTGACAAACGCAAGCCACCCCCTGTTGGAGGCTTTGTTTCAATGCCTCATAAATGTAGCTAGATACAATGCGAATTATATCCAGGCACATGTTCGTAATGATTATTTCTGTTGTCCTGTCAACAGACCTGGACTCCAGGTTGACCCACTGTACCGCACGGTCAGTTTGTCCATAAACTGTTGGATGAGTGGGCGGAGAGTCTCCTTAGTGGCCACTGGAAGGGCCAACTCCATCTTCTCGTCTCTTGCGCTATCCATTTAGTTTGCTGTTTGTAGTTGCTGTGTACCTGTCCTTGAAATGATATGAATGTGTCCTGAAAAATCAAAACAAAACCAACCTTTGGATTTGGGTCCTATTTATAAACTTTCATTCTGCTTATTCATGATGTCAGCAACATACAATAAGGAATATATAAAAAAAATCAGCAACAATTGAACCTAGCAACTGTAACTATGCAGAGGACTGGAACTCAGCCATTGATTGATATTGCCTTCATTGGTCACAAACACAAAAGGGAGAAAAAGTATTATTAACAAATTAACGAGAATGGTTGTTTGTTTATAATAACTTTACAAATAATAATAATTAAATACACAATAATTTACCATGATACACCTATGTTGTCTTACAGTTTTTGCCGATTGCTTACACACATGTTGCAGACTTTGGCCCACTGTGTCAAAACTTAACACACAGGCCGAATAGGACAAAGCACATGGAGATAAACTTCTAACTTATAAGGCAAAACGAAACTCTTGAAACAAAACCTAACAATCCCATTTCAAAACTGTTTTTAGCATCAAAACAATACACACATGCACTTTTGAATTACTCTTTCCTAGCAGCAACAACACACAGTGCTTTATGCAAAAACACAGCTGTATTCAGTACTTTGGATGGTTTTTGACTTTAAAAGTCTCATACAGATTTTTTTTGTGAAAGATTGATCCACTACAGTTGATCTAGACACATGAAAACAAAATGTAAACGCTTCAGATTTTTTATTTTATCTTGCCATTTCAGGTTTTTGCAAAAGTAAAAAAATAAATGGTACAACTAGAATATTCTACAAAACATAGTGTTCTAAGGGAATGATTGGAAGACATTTAGGCTATGAATCCTGTCTCCTGTTGGCATCTGGCCACATCACCTCATCCACGTCACAGGCAATGTCCTCCCTTGCCAAGCAACGGGGGAAATATCGTCTTGCGTGCCGTATCCAACCTTTTGCAGAATTTTTTGGAAAGATTGATCCACTATATTTTCAATTAGAATAGAAAACAAGTTTATATTGCAATTTCATGGTTTTGGCCAACAAAAGAAAAAAACACAACGAATAGGTAGGATCGCAGTTCAACAAGCAATTCAGTGTGTCACTATGAACTCTGAAACAATTACAGTAAAAAAAAGAAGTGTTGTAAGGAATGGGGCGAGTGGATTATGAATCCTTTGGATACCGCCTCCTGTTTGTGTCTGGCTACATCGCCTCATCGACATCACATGCAATGTCATCCTTTCAGAAGCAACAGCAAAAATATTCCTGATATCCAGTCTAAATGTCCTAATTATGGAGCTATTGTGTTGTTGGGCTGGAATCTCAGACCAGCCTCCTATATTGTTAGGCCATGATCTATAACATGGTCCACTATAGTGACCCTGTCACCGTCTGTTGTCTCCTTTGTCATCGTCCTCCTGCCTCTCTCTCTTGTCCTCTTCCCCTGACTCTTACTGTCTCACAAAGAAGCTGAGCTCACCTGAGGTCTATTTGTAATGCTAAGGCTCACACGGATTGGTATTATATTAGCTATATTTTTAATTTTTCATGTGTGTGAGTCTGTGTGCTTTTCCAATTTTAGTTGTGTTTTGTATTTTAGATAGATGTGTTTTCCCAATGATTGCAGGAGATTTCATTTTCGAACAATGTGCCTTATGTGAAAAACAGTGTGTAGTGTTTTGCAAGAAGTGTGTTGGAGAATTTCAAACACAGTGCAAAGCACTTATTGTGTTTATAGGGTTGGTGCTTGTGTTTAGGGCATGGTCACCAAAGTTAGAGGTTATGATGCTTTGGGCCTAGCAACCACTATTAGTGTTTGAGCATTAGGTAAAAACTGTAACTATGCAGAGGACTGGAACTCAGCCATTGATTGATATTGCCTTCATTGGTCACAAACACAAAAGGGAGAAAAAGTATTATTAACAAATTAACGAGAATGGTTGTTTGTTTATAATAACTTTACAAATAATAATAATTAAATACACAATAATTTACCATGATACACCTATGTTGTCTTACAGTTTTTGCCGATTGCTTACACATATGTTGCAGACTTTGGCCCAATGAGTCAAAACTTAACACACAGGCCGAATAGGACAAAGCACAGGGAGATAATCTTCTAACTTATACGGCAAAATGAAGCTCTTGAAACAAAACCTAATAATCCCATGTCAAAACTGTTTTTAGCATCAAAACAATACACACGCACCTTTGAATTGCTCTTTCCTAGCAGCAACAACACACAGATGGGCTTTATGCAAAACACAGCTGTATTCAGTACTTTGGATGGTTTTTGACTTTAAAAGTCTCATACAGATTTTTTTTTGTGAAAGATTGATTCACTACAGTTGATCTAGACACATGAATCAAAATGTAAACGCTTCAGATTTTTTATTTTATTTTGCCATTTCAGGTTTTTGCAAAAGTAAAAAAAAAAACACACAAAGACACACAAGAAATGGTACCGCTAGAATGTTCTATAAAACATAGTGTTGTAGGGGAATGATTGGAAGACATTTAGGCTATGGATCCTGTCTCCTGTTGGCATCTGGCCACATCACCTCATCCACGTCACAGGCAATGTCCTCCCTTGCCAAGCAACGGGGGAAATATCCAACCTCTAGAAGAATTTTTTGGAAAGATTGATCCACTATATTTTCAATTATAGACACATGAAAAAAATGTAGAAAAGCTTCTGAAAAAAAGTGTATATTGCAATTTCATGGTTTTGGCCAACAAAAGAAAACAACACATCAAATAGGTAGGATCGCAGTTCAACAAGCAATTCAGTGTGTCACTATGAACTCTGAAACAATTACACTAAAATAAAATAAAATAAAATAAGTGTTGTAAGGAATGGGACGAGTGGATTATGAATCCTTTGGATACCGCCTCCTGTTTGCGTCTGGCCACATTGCCTCATCGACATCACATGCAATGTCATCCTTTGAGAACCAAGAGCGAAAATATTCCTGATATCCAGTCTAAATGAGCTATTGTGTAGTTGGGCTGGACTTTCTGCCTAGGCTCCTATATTGTTAGACCATGATCTATAACATGGTCCACTATAGTGACCCTGTATCCGCCTGTTGCCTTCTTTGTCCTTGTCCTCCTGCCGCTCTCTCTTGTCCTCTTCCCCTGACTCTTAAAGCCCCTATCTCACTGGGCTGCGACAGTGTGCGACAAGTTGGAGACACAAAATTGCGACCAAATATGCAAATTAGCGACAATTTTCACTTGCAGTCTCACCGAGTTGGTTCCTCACGACACGTTTGCGAATGTCCTGCCCAACACTTGCTAGGAGGTCGCATTTATGTCTCGCGAGCGTCGCACGACCGTCTCATTTTTGTCTCAAATCAGTCGCAATTTAGTTTCATAAGTCGCCAAACCCTCGCAAAGTTGTCTCAGATTGCTCGCACTTTCTGACTCGCGGAAACTAAATTGAGAAGGGTTTGCGACGCGTTGGAGACACCTGCGACCACTCTGAGACTGTTTTGAGACAGATTTGTCGCACACTTTTTTTGAACATGTTCAAAATTCATGCGACAGGACTGCGCGGCTCTGCGACTCATGCGAGGAAATTGAGACCTCCGCGAACGTTTGGAGACAGTTTAGAGAGTCGTTTGCGAATGAAGTCTCCAACTTGTCGCAAACAGTCGCAGCCCAGTGAGATAGGGGCTTTACTGTCTCACAAAGAAGCTGAGCTAACCTGAGGTGTATTTGTAGTGATAAGGCTCACACTGATTTGTATTCAATTAGTTTTATTTTGTATATTTCATGTGTGTGAGTCTGTGTGATTTTCCAAATTTGGTTGTGTTTTGTAGCCGTGTTTTCCAAATGATTGCAGGAGATTTCATTTTTGAACAATGTGTCTTATGTAAAAAACTGTGTGTAGTGTTTTGCAAGATGTGTTTTGGAGAATTTCAAACACAGTGCAAATCATATTTTGTGTTTGTGGGGTTGGTGCTTGTGTTTAGGGCATGGTCACCAAAGTTAGAGGTTGTGATGCTTTGGGCCTAGCAACCACTATTAGTGTGTAAGTGTGATGCCCACTAATGTGTGCTCACATTTGTGTATATTAAGTTTTATATTCTACACCATTTTATATTATTAAGACGCTGTATTTTCTACTAAAATGATCTTATTTTGTATGAGCAATATCTTTTATAGTTTTACATTTTTACAATGCAATTGCACTATCCCGCCAGTAGGAGGCACAGTAATATTGTGGTTTGCCTGAATCCCCGTGAGCTCCTCATAACTAATGAGGATTTGAAAAGACAAGCCACGTTTCCCGTGTCGACATTCTTTTCCTGTATTTCAGGTGGGTTAAGTGTTTAAAATGTGAAACAACTTGATGTTAGTGATCTGAGAATGTGTAGTGTTATGTTTTAAGCAAAGTATGAGTGTGAAAATGAACGTAGGCCTATTTGGAGCTAGTAAGGTCCGACGCTCGCCGAGGGTTTTTGTAGTGTCGGCGCCGTTTGAAGTCTCTGTTAAGCTAGTAGCTTTAAGCTAGTACAGACCACGCTCGTCTATACCAGGCCCCCAGGATGCTGCCTTCTCCGAGCAGCCAGCATGGACATGTGGCCAACCCATTAGTATTGCATGGTGAGGGGTGGAGCTTATTTTCATACGGCCCGTAGGCAGATTTCCCTGTCCACACAGAACAAGCGGCGAACAAGATTGTGTCTCTGCAAAATTTTTCTGGATATCAATCATAGGCTCATACTTATCTTTAGACCATATACTATTAAAACTGAAGTTTTCTCATTTCAAAACGCCACCTCAAGCGTTTTATTAGCCCAACGGCTTTTAACGGCTTTCAGTTTGTTTTCGCCAGGCTAGATGCTACAGAACGAGAATGATTCTACTCCCGCCTCCAGTCCGCTACGCTTGCCGCCCTCTTTCTTGATAGAGACAGTGCATGAAATAGGCCACGCCCATCGTGGGGGAAAACATTGAACAGCGCTCCATCCACTTTGTATTGAAGGAGACCTGTCTTCTGCAAACAAACTTAATTAAAATGTAATCGAACATCCATTTAAGAAAAAAACGTTACTTTCTTGAAAGCCACGACTCTTGTTTGTCTATATGAGCTGTTTTTGTGAAAAATAATTTAGTAGTTTTCAATATTGAGGTGTTTTTGTCCGGTCGGACCGGGTCGGACCCATCGTGGGGGAGACCGTTGAAAACCGTTTCCATTCACTTTGTATTGAAGGAGACCTGTCTTCTGCAAACAAACTTAATTAAAACGTAATCGAACATCCATTTAACAAAAAAACCGTTACTTTCTTTAAAGCCACGACTCTTGTCTGTCCATACGAGCTGTTTTGTGAAAAATTATTGAGTAATTTTCAATATTGAGGTGTTTTTTCCCGTCCGTGAGGGTTAGCCTATGGTTAGCCTACAGCAGAAGGCTAACATTAGCCTAGCATTCAGCATACATTAGTTAAGAGTTTTGTCTCGATATTGAAAATTACTCGATACTTTTTCACCAAAACAGCTCGTATAGACAGGCAAGAGCCGTGGCTTTAAAGAAAGTAACGTGTATTTGTGAAAGGCATGTCGTATTACGTTTTTATTAAGTTTGTTTGCCGAATACGGGTGTCATTCAATACAAAGTGAATGGAGCCTGTGTATTGTTTTCCCCCACGATGGGCGTGGCCTCAGATTATGACGCGTTATGCACTGTCTCTATAGGTCCATAATGCAGCTACGTCCATGCTACGTCATGCTTTGGGCCGTATGGAATTTCCGGATTATACTTCCTTGTTGCTTCTCTGCGCCTATGAGCAGCTTTCATATGAATGAATGGGCGCCATGTTTCAATACGGTGTCCATTTCTTTATATGTCCATGGTCTATACCTTTTTGGTTTATTGTAATTACACCACACGTGGCTCACTTCTTAGCGTTTTGTAGAGTGTTAAAAAGGTTTATTGATTGTTGTAAAGTACTTTAAAGACACTGTTAAAAACGGGTTAAGAAAAGTTATTAATGAGATAATGTGTATGTTAAAAATGTTTGATATAGAATGTAGTTTACAAGGTACTGTTAAAGACGAGTCCAGTAAAACTTAAGGGTTTTAAGAGCATTAAAGATGCATTATTTACAAATTGTTTATTGTATCAGAGAAAAGAGAGATGAAAGAACACTGTGAGAAAAAGTGTGTGTTAAGAGTATTTTTGTTTGTTTTGAAGAACATTTAATATGTCTAATTAGACAATATATGCAGTAATGTGATACTGAGTAAAATAAATGGACAATGTGAAAATACAATAACCTTCAGTAAAGAAACATGTTAAATGAATAAATATAACTAATGAGGATTTGAAAAGACAAGCCACGTTTCCCGTGTCAACATTCTTTTCCTGTATTTCAGGTTATCTATAATCTTTTCACGGGCGTCCCCACCTGGGACCCGTTACATAAGCATTAGGCAAAAACTGTAACTGATTGCTTAAGCTTGGGGTAAAATATGATTTATTTACTAATGTGGGACTAACCAAGTTTAGAAAAGGCAGTATGATCATTTTGAATGTGGAGCCCGACATTGCCGGCGCCCCCTATAGGCCTGGATTGCTATTTCAACTGAAACACTAAGAGGTGTCTTGTTTTAGACTGGTTAGTGAACATACAGTATATAGGGAAAGGAAATGGACCAATGAAGTGAAATTACATTTTCTTGGAGGGAGAAGAGTGGCAGTGAGAGTGTGGATGTGTGGAGGAAGACATGGAAGATATAGAGCTGTAATTTCTGATGAAATATAGTAAGAGCTACACTGATAGACCCTGTTGTGAATCATGGTCTCTCATTGAGAGAGGCAGGGTTGAGGGTTCAACCCAACCTGCAAAGATCTAAAGTTGCATCTGTAATACCAATTTTCCAACAAACAAACAGGTGAGAGTTGCATCCTTTCATTAAATGACAACATTACAGGAATTGATTTCTGTATTACAATTATAGAACATTTACACAGATACATACTACATTTGGAAATGTTATCAATAAAATATGAAATAAAAAGATGTAGTATCTAATGAAGCAAACTTCTCATTTTCATTTATTTTTGTTTACCTGAAAAAACTGGTATGTTATAAAATAAACAATTTACGTGAAAGAATTTCACTCTTTCCTCAAAGAAAATATTGTGTAATTTGTGTGAAGTAAGTCTGATTATTCAAACGGTAAAGATTAAAAGTTTTTAATTTGTGTACTGGGGTGTTTTGTACTCGGAGTGCGTTCTGAATGACTGTGTGTAATGTCAATAAGGATTATTCATAGTATTTGCTGCAGTGAGCCTATTTTGCAGGAGAAGTGAACTGTTCAGCTCCAGTGACTGTTGGTAGTGCAGACTGTAGTTATAGTTTTGCACATTGAGCTCCAGTTGTGCCCACTGTGGGTTAGCAATCGAAAAAAAATGTAATTCATCTCCATTGTGATATTTCTTTTAACTGCAGTTCAATAAGGCCATCTGGTGGTGAAGGCCAAGAATGTCTTGGCAGTTGATGCCCACTCTATTGTATGGTGATGTTCTATGTGTCGTGTCAGCTTTCTGGTTGTAGATCATCTCACTAAATAAAGTCATTAAGTTGAATATCCAACTGTAAGAACAGTGGCTTTGATTACATTATATAATATTTTTTTTTTCTGTAATAATGGTGAAGTTCAGACCAGCCCTGATGAATAGAAGGAGCTTCAAGAGTTGCCTGCTGGTGTTCACTTCTGTCATATTGTGCCATCATGTGGGTGTTAATTGTAAGTGCACACTGAAGTGATGGAGAAGCCCATCCATGATGCATCACAGTCCGACACTCACCTTAGATGCAGACAGATTACTGTGGGATGATCAGCAGTCCTGTTTTGTTAAGGTCAGGGACTTGATCTTGAGTAAATTGAAATATTTCAGAAACAACCATGCAGGCACATTACACACACAGGTGTCTGCTATCTCCCTCTCTCTTTCCCCCTCTCTCCCTCCCTTACACCAACTCACACACACACACACACGCACGCACACGCACACACACGCACAACACACGCACACCACACAGCACACCACCACACACACACACCACACACACAGCACACACACAAGCATCAACCACTGTGAAGATTTGTCCCTCATATCTGTATCTGAAGGCTTTATCCAACCTTGCCCCAGTTTCCCTCCGATTTATTATAATTCCATTTTTCCAGTCTTTTCAATCTAAAGATTTGTTCCTCCTCATTTTTTTTAATAACGTGCAAGCAAGGGAGGCATGTCCCTGGGAGATTATGTGGTCGTCTTTGGCGTCTCGTCTTGATTACATCAGAGGGAACCTGATTTGATTAGGAAGAAACCCCCCTGTTTCAGTGCGCGCATCTCTTTAGACCTCCCCACTGTGAGGATTTCTTGCTTTGTCAGAGCGGATGATCTTGATAAATATGATCTGAAAGAGAGGGAGGGAGAGAGGGGGGGATTAGGTGAAAGGATTATAATTTCCAATGATGAGAAATAATAAGAAACAATAAATCCTAAGTAGATTTAGTTCTCAAGGAAACCCTGTTAGGGAAAAATCAACAGAGTAAGAGACAGGACAGAGGTATTAAATAGATACAGTCAGACCGAGCCAGTCTGAGAGATAAGTTCAGGTCTAGTTTTTTTTGGCCTTATATGAACTCATATTTAATGGTTCCCAGCATAACATTTGTATCATTCGACTTTCAAAGATTGAACATAGTGGCTCATTGTCTGTTTCCTATAAAGGGTTGGCCGCATTTTGCTGTTATATATCACGGGAAAGTGAATATGCTCAGGTTTTTGGACTGTTGATCAGACAGCCAAAGATATTTAAAGTTATCCCAACTATGGGAATTTATAAGGAGCTCTCTTTTACCACCTTTAATTCTCCAAACAGCAAATGACAATCCAGATTATTCAACAATTGAAATAATTGTTATTTTGAACCCTAGATAGAAACAAGCCTTTTGTAATCTAAGTCTGTAATGCCTCAAACAGTAGTCAAAACCATGATAAGGTGACAAACAATGCCAGTCTGCTGAAGTTCCATTGACCAAGAGAAGAAGGCCCTATGTATATGTTTTCTGTGAGTCCTATACATTCTTGTCAGGTGGACTGGAGTGGAGACTCTAAACACATATTTGTCTGAGGTCCTTTTTTTCCTGGTACTGTTCATAACATTAGTAAATTCATCGATTGGTAAATTGAAATTAACAGACAAATATTTACCAACAATTTACACACATTTAAAAAGAAGAAACATTTGTGTCATTCTTTCAAGCAAAATGACCAAACTTTCTCAGGCTCCCCCCTAAATCTAAATGTTTCTAGATTTTGGATGAAAGTAACTGAATGGACACCACAAATGTATATGGGATGGACATTTTTCTTCACAATGACTTGACGTTTTACTAAACTAAATGATGAATTGATTATGAGCAAAAATGCAGTGGAGTTTCCCTACTTGTTTTCCCAGAGCATGGCGGGATACGCTTCAGGTTTAAGTGAACAGGAAAGTTAATAAAACAAACTTAATTCACATGAATCCCAATGCAGAATTTGAAGAGTGAAGAAAAATAGGTTGGTAATTCTGTGAAACCAAGCTGTGAAGCAAAGCAGCCATGGCTAGCAGAAACAGCACCATGGGATTTCAACAGGGGGCACCGTACTGTACTGAATGGGCCATTAGAATATAGACAGAATAGTGAATAGTGTTTCTAAGTTGTACTGATCAAGGTAGCTTCATATTGTCTATATGAAAAAATCAAAGGAAAGACACTCATAGGGCTTTCACACCAACATGGTTCTGGCTTCGGTTCCATATGAAGTTTGAAAACCTTGGTGGTGAACCAGCCTGCATCATAGTCTTATGCTTGTTTGTGCTGTTCTTCAGCATTTACTTTCCTCGGCAGAACATTGTTTTTATTTTTTGCTGCCTGGCCATTGTCACTGCCTTGGTCTCCTTCTGTCTTCTTCTTCTCGTCTTCATAGCTTAGACATGCCTCTTGTTCACTTTATGGTTCCCAAGAAAAAACATAATTTTTTGAGAAGCAACTTTTCAGGTTCTGAACTAATTTATTTTAGGTGTGAACACGCCTGCCGGTTCAAATGTAGGTTCTGGAACTGAAACCGGCATAGCCTTGCCGGTGTGAAATCCCTATCAGTGTTCAAAGGCATTCCACTAGACAAATCCTTTTTTTTCCTCCAGTCATTATCTCTCCTATTATGTCAGCTACTTGCCATTCTCCACCTGACCTTAGTTGTGCTTTATATGGTGCCACCCCTTCCCAATCACCTCATCCCCTCACTCATCAGCACACCTGTTGGCCATTCCTCCATTAGCTCCCCTGCTTATGTCCCAGCCCTGTTTCCCCCAGTCATTTGCCAAAATGTACTACTAAGTCTTAACTTTACAGACTTGGTTCCTAATCTTTTGTCTGCCTGCCTGTTTCTGACCACAGCTTGTCCCCAGTTCCACCTGCCTGACCCCCTTGCCCGCTTTGCAGAACTGTGCATTGGACATCTCACCAAGTAAACGATTGATTGCCTTCAAATGCACGGCCTCTGAGTCCTGCTCTCCACGTCTCTGTGTGAGCAACCGTTAATCATAATTCATCTGCATGTTGTTGGAGCTCTGTTTACTGTGCACCTCTTCAAATATTAATCTTCATAAGCTCTCTGGCTGTGTTAACCCTCTTAGAAGACACCGTGTTTATAACTTAAGGCCATACTGCTGTTGATGGATATACGCAGTACATTGTCACATTGGGGACCTCGTAAAATGGCAGCTGTTAATGCATGTTTGCCTCGAGGTCGCGGGCGAGGGTCTTGTGTGAAATCCAGTGTGGTTAAAGACCTTTGCTACTTTCAGTGGATGGAGGCCTTCTCACCTCATACTCATGACCTTGTCATCGCATGCCGTTGCCAGGCTGCTGTGCTAACTAGGGGTCATCAGCGGGGCACGGCTTGAGAGATGGACGGTGCTGTGTGTCTGCATCCAGAAGAGAGAGTGGGGACAGGGTATATTTGATCATTCTGGGCTGTGTGTTTCGGGAGGGGGGTCCATGCCAAGACCCTCTGTAATTGTCCTGTTATTCTCCTGAGCCTAGCCCAGGCATTATACAGTAAATCCACATTCTTTCTGATGAACTCAGCGACTGAGACAGTGTCTACCATCCCGCCTGGTCCCTTGTCAGCCAGTAAGGGAGCCCATCCTTAAGCCTTAACCCCCCTGTCTCCACTCCTGGCTGGGGGGGAATGTGACGCCTGCCTGCCTGCTCGGCCGTCTTAGCCCTTTGGGCTTTGCAGGCGGGGAGCCTCATCTCCCACTGTTTATCCATGTGTCTTTGCTTTGGCTCGGGCCCTATGCTGTAGGCCACTGTGGGCTGAGTGGGGTCCACTGCCCTGTGTCACCCACCTAAGCTCTGCTTTCACTGCAGGGCTTAGCGCCTCAGCCCTCGGCCGCTTTATGAGCAGACAGCTGGGCTAATCTGTCTCCCTCTTTCCTCCTTTGTCTCCCTCTTTCTCTCTCCTTGGGTCTTGCCTTTTCTTGTTGTTTATTTGTGGTCTAGTAGTTTGATCTCATGTCTTTAAACGCTGCACTGCTTTATGTTTCCGGAGTTCACAAACACAAACCTAAATGTCTTCTTTTGTAGTTCTCTGATATAGGCCTATAGTTTTCCTATGGTTTTTTCTTCAAGTAGCACTTTAGCTGTAACATTATAATCTCTTCACAACTTGCTATTCATCCTTTTTGAGTTGGCTTTGGCTATGTATTGACTTTGATTCTTTCATGTTGTGTGGATAGTTGACCCTGGTCAGTCTCAGGGCGGCTTCTATGCGATTGTAAACAGACTGATATATGATTGTGTCCTTTGAAAGTCAGGTACTGGGAAGACCTTGAACTAAACAGAATATGATCAGGAGGTTGACAGAAAATACCAGTTCCATTTTTCCATTTCTCAAACGAGGATCTGAGTTGATTGGACAAAACTAAACATTTGAGGATGTCATATTGGGCTGTGGGAAATTATAATATTAAATTAAAATGTTTTAACATTTTATAGCAAAAAAAGTTGAATCCCTTGTTATCATTGAATCATATAAAATAATCAGCATATGACAATGAAAATACTTTGGAATTGTAGCCCCCTAAAAGATGCAACCTATCATACTTCTGAATTGGCCAGTGTTTGTTTGTGTTCCACTGCGCTGGCGTTTAAGAGAGTTTCTTACATTGTTACAAAAAAAGAGTTTATCCCTCCACATTTAAATAGTCTTATGTGTTTTACAGTCATATTTGCAGTTTTAATATTACTTTATTCATGGTTAGTAATAGGATATAATTACTGTTAAAAAATCATAGTGTTTCGTCTTGATTACAATATATACCTGAACATTACGGTGACATTGCTGAAGTCTGACTCATTTGCATTCATTTTCTCCTCCACCCTTCATCACCCCATCTTCCTCACTAACCCCGTCCCTCCCTGTCCACCCTCCCTCTCTCCTTCATCTCTCTCTCCTCCTCCTCAGCCTGCCTTCGCTCCTCCTTTTCTCTCTTCACTGTTCTCTTCAGGCGTCCGGCTAAACTTAGAAGTGACAACAGTTGCAGGGTGACACCAAGGTCTAAATAAGACCAGAACAATAGCTCCTCTCCTGCTCTCCTCTTCCCACCCCTCCCCTTTAATAGACTGCCATTGTTCTCTCCCCTCCACTGTTGCTCTTTCAGGGAGTTTGTTAGCTATGCTAATGAAGGTTGGGCTTGTGTGGGTTTAGCGAGTGGGGATTTGATGCTCTTTAACTGGGCACTTTTAGAAAGGAGAGGGGTGATCATAAGTGTGGCCGGGCACCTATTTACCAGCAGTCAAATGTCACAGGCGTGTGGATGTGATACAGCAGTGGAAGAGATCTGTTACATATCTCCTGCACTTGCTTCAATTTGATATCTGAACTCTGAAACGGTCGTGGCCAGAATAGCAGCAAAATGTATAAAATAATGTATTGTGCAAGATTATGTACCACTGGCCCTCTAATGCACAATGTACTGTATGTGTCAGCATGTTGGAGGCCTTGCAGGACAAAAAGGAGTCCAGTAAGACAAGATGCAGGGACTACAGTAAGTATAGTGCAGTCAGTCATCCAATCAGTCAGTGTGTCTGTAAATAGCCTGGCCAGTGGCTCCTTTGAGCTTTCCTCTAAGAGGAATTCTCTTTCTCCTTGGTGTATTAATAGTGCCTGTGCATTGTTTCCTACAGCAGCACTGCTGCAATCAAAGGAAGTTGGCCTGCTAAGTATACAGATATTTTCCTTTGTCCCTAAGTTTAGCAGGCATGTAAGAGTCAGATGTGTGTGGGTGTGTTGTATGTGTGGGGGGGGTGTGTGTGTGTGTGTGGGGGGTGTGTGTGTTTGTGTGTGTGTGTGTGTGTGTGTGTGTGTGTGTGTGTGTGTGTGTGTGTGTGTGTGTGGCTGTCTGAGCAAGCGAGTGCATGCTAGTGGGTATTATGTCAGATTGTCTGTTTATTCATGTGTGTAATCGTATATGTAGTAGTGATACATCCTTTAATTGTTTGTGTGTGTCTGTAAGCCACTCATTGACAGTGTGACCTTTTCTTTGAGAGGTCATGTGCCTCCACAGGTTGTTGGTCCACTGGCATGCTTTTTATGTTGGAACCCATGTTCATGTACTGGGTACAACCTGCTGCGATTGTCTCGGCAACACTAGGATTTTTGTTATTTCAAGTAAATGATTTAAAAAAAAACCACTCCTTGTTATAGTGCTATGAGTTCCTTTTAATGTGTAAAAAGTAACCTCAAACTATCATTGAAATATATTTTTTCAACATTTAATCATTAATTGAACAAGGGCATTATAATCAGATTTGTGTGATTGCTTTATAAATGCTTTTGATGAAAATGAGATATTGGAGCCCACCTTTCAATAGTGTAATTAGTGGCATTTGAATAGAAACCATTACAATTTAATGCTCTCCTTGGCCCAATATTTTCATTGTAATTGATGGTGCCAGCCAAAATATGATTGCCTGACATTTGAAATGTCACACAGACTGATTCAGTAGTGTGTCAAAGCCTTGACCTGTCATTCTGTGGTGTTGCCGCTGTGCCTCAAATTCTCTTTAATAGGGAATCAGAGACCTCAGCCGATGAGCTGCACTAGTAATCTCTCTCACACTCGAACACACACACGCACACACACACACACACGCACACACACACCACGCACGCACGCACGCACGCACCACGCACGCACACACACACACACACACACACACACACACACACTAGAGTGAAGCAGGTTGTCAAGTTTCAAGCTCACAATTGCATAGTAAAACACACAAGTTAGCCATCTGACACACACATAAAATATAAGATACACACAGTTACACATTCTGAGTGAAGCAGTTCGCTCGTCCGGTTGACCAAGTGGTGGCGTGGAGGCTTCATTGGTCACTTTGAGTCTGCCAGT
Source organism: Ammodytes dubius (assembly GCA_026122265.1). Classification (NCBI taxonomy): domain Eukaryota; kingdom Metazoa; phylum Chordata; class Actinopteri; order Uranoscopiformes; family Ammodytidae; genus Ammodytes; species Ammodytes dubius. Next base: position 5,536,813 of record CM047522.1, on the reverse strand, counting down.
GACTCACCAAGGGCACAATGGAATTAGTGAGATTCGCTGCAATGTGACAGCTTGCTCTGGCTAAATGGTGTAATAATCTACCCCCTCCTCTCAAAAGCCCCTACAGCACATGCACACATACACACAGGCGCGCACAAACACACACATCCCCCCCACCCCCATACCAACTGGCACAGATAACATTGTCTTAAGCTATAAAAAAAAATATTTTTTCCCCTCCCTCCATTGCGGTAATTATTGAATTAATGCAGATGGAGAGAGACATCTGCATGTTAAAGTGTTGGCCTCTCTCTTATGCACAGCAGATGTTCCCCTGTCATTTACTCAAATTATGCTGCTTAGATACACGGAGGGGGAGAGATAGAGATAGAGAGAGAGAAAGAGAGAGACAGAGAGAGACAGAGAAAGTTGCTTTGCCAAGGCGACATTGTCTTACAGCCTTCAGCGTGTCAGCTACCAAATCCTGTATCTGTCCTTCAAGTTAACCTGTGATTCCTTCCCTCGAGGTGCTCCTCAATGACAATCGTACAGCTATATGTTTCCTTTATCATTATTATCTAAACGTTTCATTATAAAGGAGATGCGGGGGAATTTGCACCTTTCAAAGCTGAGGGCTTTACACGTGGCAAAGAAATGCAGTAGAACAACATTTTAAAAAACAAAGAGAAATAAAAGCTATTAAATATGGATAAAATAAAAGAAGAAATAAAAAATAAAATAAAAATATATGCAGTTTTATTAAGGTAATATGTTTTGTTTCCACTGTAGCTGGCTGCTAACCTTTATAGCAAATGGACCCACTGAGTGATTTTATTATTTTTTATTTATTTATTTCATGCTCATGGTTTGTTCCTTAATTATAAAGAAAGGCACTTGGTGAGTTCGATTCAGCCTAAATTGTATCCCAGCCAACAATGAACCTTAACAGTGTGCATATAATGATAGTGCACCATACCATGTCAAAGATATCATTTCATATAAATGAAAATATATTAAAAATGCTGACCTCTCATTGATAGCTTAACCCAGAGGTTGACCTCTTGAGCCCTTACTGGAGGGAATGTTACAGTATAGATGAGACTGAAGGGACTGTATCCTCTTGAAGATTATCTGTCTATGATTATTTGAAGCAAGGACGAGACACAGAGACACACTGTTTATGAGTGAGTGTATCTCCACAAGTGTGTGTGTGTGTGTGTGTGTGTGTGTGTGTGTGTGTGTGTGTGTGTGTGTGTGTGTGTGTGTGTGTGTCAGATGACAAATATAACCAGGGACCTTCTCCTTGGGATTATTTTCCAGGTTGGTTCGGCCTCATCTCGCCGGATTACGTTGATAAAAACATTCTTGTATTATCTTTTCTGTGCTTATTGTATTAATACTCTCAGGCAGTTTTTCAGAAAAAAGCTCCGTCCTGTGCCTGCTTTAAGGTAATCTTCTTCCACTTGAGCTTTTAAAATGTTTTGGTAAAGGGGGGGGGGGGGGGGGGGTTAGCTGTGTCTTTGTAATACCTATTCCCTCCCACTCTTGAAGCTATATTTAAACTCTTGTCTTTTGTCTCATCGTTTCATTGCACACGGTATATTCTACTTCTTTTTAAATACATATTTGTATCTTGGTAGTGATGATAGACTGGTTGCTCAGTCAATATACGAATTAAACATTTAAAGGTTTCAAAATACACTCAGGTGGTAATCTAAAATGATCAGGCGCCTAAAATTTCGGTCTGCATCCAAAACTAGTCAAACAATTCCTCAATTATCAAAATGCTTGTCAATTTGTTTTTTGTAAATTAAGATAATCATTTGAACCAACTGATAGAATCAGCTCTACTCAGTTAATTCTCTATCTTTCTGCACAGAAAGTGACAAGCATCCCCACACAGGTCTGAGCTGCTACCTGCGACTAAATTATCAAATGCTTTTGGAATATTGTCTCAATGTGCTTTGGAATGCCACTCGATGCCCAAGCCTCCGCTATTAAATTGTTTGCTACTTCCTCTTAACCACAAGGCCTTTACTCAGCAGCAGCATGCAGGGAAAGGTCAACTGTCAGAAGTCACAAGTTTAGTATCTTAAATGCATGAGTAAGATTTAGGGTTGCAAAATTCCGGGAATTTTCAAAGTTGGAAACTTTCCATGGGAATTAACGGGAATTTATGGGAATTAACGGGAATTTTGGGAATTAACGGGAATAAACGGGAATTTACTAAATTTAAAGCCACCCAAATGCACTAAATTCTCCTAACTATGTTATTTCAGTCCAGGCAAACGTTCTAGACTGTAAAAAAGCAGTTTTTTCAACTAAGTTTTAATATATTTATGAATATTTAATTTCAAATCAGATTTTTTTTTAAGTTTATTGAAACACCCAACTTGATATCATATATTGATTTTTACTAGACCAGGCTTACAGAGGCTTAAACTGTGATTTTACATATAGTTGGGGACAATGTATTTTAGCATAATCTTGACTAAAACAACCAGATTTTATGCAAGTACACTTGGCAATTTGCACTTAGCACACATCTTACTGCAGGGGTACTGAGGCTACACCCCCTACATGCACTGTGCATTCCTCCATCACATGGGGGGGGGGGGGGGGGGCATTTGACTTTATTTATTGAATGGTTGGGTTCAGACAGATGACTAATATTTAACTCAACATTCATCATTTTGTTGTTCAGTGAAATTATTGATTGTTCATAAAATAATCAAAACTTGATAAAGTTCTTCTTACAAATGAATCTGTTCAAATGCAATGTTTTTTAATTGTATTATTTTGCATGGATGTCTGCCTATGACCAAACATAGTGTTTAAATGTTTAGATTTATGTTTGGATGTGAAAAAAAATCATTTAAATTACAGACATTTAGTTAATTCCTATAATTTCCAATTTTGAATATTCCCAAAATTCCCGAGCGAAAGTTCCCGTGGAAAGTTTCCGGAAACTTTCCAGTAATTTACCGGAAACTTTCCACCCCTTTGCAACCCTAGATAAGATTCCTCTACGGTACAGTTATAATACATATTTTACCTGAGGAGGAAATCCAACGCAGCCTTTTTATTTTTTGTTTTTCACCTCTTTTAGTCTGTGGTCCTGGACGACATTTTGGCCCCAGGGGACAAACATCGAATAAACACTCTTCACCTACTTTAACTGAGATACAGTTAAATAACTAGAGTCATAATACTGTACATCATATCTAAAATAGCTTACAAAGACAAAGAGTATAAGTGACATAAAATCATCCACAGTGCCAATAACAACAAATAATGGGAAAAGATGTCGAACCATGTTTATGAACACATTTCACCAAACCATTTAAGAAATGTATCTCAAAGATGTATTACTTTAAAACCATTTTGTTTGCAAGTGGCTGCAAGTTTATTTGAGCCAACCTTCTCTGGTAATAGTTTTAATTCTCACATCGCATATCCAGGAGTGATGGGGTTAAGGCTGAATTTGTAAATGAATTGATAAGCCAGTTGACAGAAAAAATAACTGCAGACTATATTTTGATAACGGATGAATAGTTTAAGCTACATATCAAGCACTCATGCCAAACATTTGCTTGTCAAATGTAAGGATTTTCTAGTTTTTCTGTTTTTTTATCATTGTTATTTGAGCGTCTTGTTGGATTTGGACTTTGGACAAAAAGATGCGATTTGAAGATGCCATCCAGGAAAATTGTAACAGGCTATTTTTCTATATGTTTATATGTGTTATGTATTATTTTTTCTGACATCATTCATAGTCTAAATTAAACAGAAAAATCACCAGAATCGTCAATAGTGAAGATAATAATTATTTGCAGCCTGAAAGAATACACTTCCCGAGGTCTGCAAGTCTCACGTGTCCCGGTGCAACTCATACCTCATTTTCCTAAGAAGCCATTCTATGATTCAGCCCCATCCACAAACATTTACCCACACACAAACACACACACATGGGCGCATCCCCCTACCTCTCTTCAAAACCCAACAATCCCATGAAATCCGTACAACTTCCTTCTGTTCTCCAACCAAAAGCCTTAAAGCCAACAGATGCTTTCTCGTCATCATTTGCCAGTTATCAGTCTTTGCTCCCTTTGATAAGACTTTACTTTTCTGACCCAGATGTTAAGGAGTTCAATTTAGCAGATGCACCAGGAGAGCAGGACAGGGAGGTGGAGGGATGAGTGAGTATTGGAAAATACCCGCGGGCTTGAGAGATGAGACGTAATATGCCATTTATTTTTATTTTTTTTATTTTGTTGGCCTGGTGTTGTTTCTGAAGCGAGCGTTATAGTGCAGTAAGGAGCTCAGCGCCTAAAGAGGCTTTTGGTATAGGGGGAAAGATGGGCCATATTACAGCCAGGCCAGAAGCCTGCTTGATTAATGGGCCAGGATAATCACCTCCTCAAATCACTCTCACTTATTAAATCTTGTTTAATATCGTAATGAGGGCCCTCCTGAGCTGCTTTGGTAAATTCCTCCCTGTCTCCCTGTCTCCCCCGGCTCTCTATAACTCTCTCTTTCCCCTCTTCTGCCTTTTCCACTTGAACAGGAAAAGCCTGACGATGCCAACTTCTTCTCTTTCCTCCTCTCCCTCGCTGTCCAGTGCTTCCTTTTGTTTTCTGTCTCTTTGCCTTTGCATGTCCCCCGGTTCAATTTCCTCTTTCCTTGAATTTCTGTCTTCAGTTTTTAGACTACATAGTGGCTTAACAGTATATTCTACATCATTTCTGAGGGTGGAATTACTATACACACATCCTCCGTCTATTCATTTAATCTCCCTTATTTATGATGGATGGTGCACAAGATTGTATTATCATAAATCACTGTTTGTGTGGGTCAGGACCTGCTTGAATAGTGATACCACTTCCCAAGGCTTTGGTACAGGGGAGTTTATGGAAACACTTCAGGTGAGGTAATATCTCTCCTGTCTCCTTCTGTATGATTTGTGATCTCTATCTGTGGTATCACGACATACCCAGCATTACTTCCCTATGTGCATGTGTGTGTGTGTGTGTGTGTGTGTGTGTGTGTGTGTGTGTGTGTGTGTGTGTGTGTGTGTGTGTGTGAGCTTCTGGGATGGGCCTGCATCTCCTTCACTTGACCTCCAGGCTCCTACACAATGTGAAGAAAACAACATGCCATCGTCTTATTTATGCTCCTCTGTGTGTCGCTCGGTAGGTACCATCTTGGCAGCACAGCCAAGTGACTGTGTGCTTCTGCCAAGGAAGGGAAAAATATTCCTCCGTCCCTCTTTTATCTCACACATCTCCTTTCGCGTTTTGATCGTGAATTATAAGTGTCCTTTAATGGCCACCCACTTCCACCACCCTTATCACAGAGTTGGACCAAATCCTTTGTCATCTCTGAAGGCAGGCAGGCAACAACTGGCTCAAGGTGACCAGTTCTGGCTTGAGAGGGAGGTTAGTGCTGCATCTTCCCCCGGAGTGCTTCCCATTTTTTTGCCTTTATTGTTGGTGAGCAGCTGTTGTGTACCTGGACCCCATGAGCGGCGCCTATGCTGGGTATCTTGGCAGCCAGGCTCCATAGGCTTTAGATACCAGAGTGAATCAATTCTTAAAGATGACTGTCTGCATGTCACATGGACAGGCCCAGAGTGAAGGGCTTAGGGGGCTCTGGAGCTGGAATGCTCTTTGATGGAGGGGCTGGAGAATGAGGAGGGAGGGGAGGAAAGGAAAATACAGGGGGAGGAGATGGTCCTATTGTTGTGCCAAGGAATGCCCTTGACGGAGATAGAGGGGTATTGTTTTTATGTCCGTGAACTCTTGGGGACTTGGGCGCTTACAGATGATGGAGCAACGAGGGTGATGGGCATCTCAGCGTCTTTGCTGTCACATGTCATGAGGAGCACAGCTGTATGTTGTGAGTTCCTCCTTAAGTACGTGTTGAAAGTTGCTCTAAGACACGGCATGTGTGAGCGGCTTAGGGCGAGCAGCCATGTGAACGTGTAAAGGTTGGCCAATTATTGGGAGGCTGATATAGCCCTTCTGTGATAATACCCACCAAACCAAAATCATTCCAAGCAGATATTGACAACAGCTGAAGAGGATGTTGGTGCCCTACCTGGATCACAGGCCTAACCTGCCTAATGTCCACTGAGAAACCAGAGCAAATGAAGATCATGAAGGATGACATAAACAGATTGGCACACAAGCTCACCTCCTGCACTCTCACTCTTTCTCTTTTCCTTTCTTCTAACATCCCTCAGGAGAACAATACCCTTAGAACCAACCCCTCCCTGCATATCTACAGTACCTTGGAATAAACAGGTATTTATAGTTCTGAGCTGGGTGCTTGGGGCAAGCTCCACCAGAAGGTTAAGGATGAGGGGAGTTAACAATCTTGGCTCAGCAGCCATAGCAGCAGCAGTAGCAGCTTCTTTTTTAGAGAAAGAGCCTCATGGTAGTCCCGTGTCCATATCCATTTCATGACAAATGAAATACCAAAGGCTCTGGCCAGAAAACAATGGCTTGTTTGGCCGGCCGGAGGCGGTATGGGAGGCGGTGGTGGTGGTGGTGGAAGGGGGTGGACGAGGGAGCTAAGACTGGCTTCCAGCCCCTGCAGCTGTCCCGGTTGTCACTCCTTGTCTTAAGGCTCACCCCTGGCTCCAGGACGCCTGTGTGTGTGTGTGTGTGCGTGTGCGTGTGCGTGTGCGTGTGCGTGTGCGTGGTGTGTGTGTGTGTGTGTGTGTGTGTGTGTTGTGTGTGTGTGTGTGTGTGTGTGCGTGTGCGTGTGCGTGTGCGTGTGCGTGTGCGTGTGCGTGTGCGTGTGCGTGTGCGTGTGTGTGTGTGTGTGTGTGTGTGTGTGCGCATGTGTGTATGTATGTGTGTGCATCCAGGGCCTCAGGAGATAGTGTGGGGCGATTCTCTGTACTCAGCAGTGTCTGAAAAACTAACCCCAGACACAAAAGGCAAGTTGAACAGTGTTAAGACCCCTTCGGTATGGAGCAGACCCCAGGCATGAGGTCACCAGCCTTGCTTTAGCAGCCTTTGTCCTACAGCATGATTGACGGGAGGGGTGGCTATCAAAGACAATTGTGGGATCGGTTACAGCCATGGGTGTCACTCAAGATACAGTATAGGTCTCCAATAAAAAAAACACTTGTAATAATTAACAGAATTAAGCCTGGAAAAACCATAAAGTGGTGTGTGCATATGTGATAAAAAAGAAAAAAACATGTTTGGTGCAAATGTAAATGCCATACCAATACACAGTTGCAAGGTTGATAATCGTTTCCGGTTCCACCCCTATGGGTCTCACCTTAATATGAATTATAAAGTCTGTGAATCTTTTAATCTATGTCGATAGCAGGTGATAAACTTTAATACGCCGCTAATATTCCACAAGTAAGCCTACGTGTTGTGTTGCAAAGGAGAAAGACCAATCTCTTCTCGCCTCTCTCTCTCTCTCTTTCTATCTCTCTCTCTCTCTCTCCCCCTTATGTCTCAGAGATTAGCCTTTGCTCAAACACCTCCTGTTCATCTAAGTAATTAAAACATTAGAATTACTGGATTATAAACTGCTTTCCATTTAATCCAGCACTCGATGCTCCCACCATCTTGCCAAATGGGTCAATAGGAAATATAATGGGCCTCTGTGATTTCTGATTCAGGGATCTGGAAGAGGCAAAGGATGCCAATAATGGCTATTAAAAGAGATGTGTGTGTGTGTGTGTTGTTGTGTGTGTGTGTGTGTGTGTGTGTGTGTGTGTGTGTGTGTGTGTGTGTGTGTGTGTGTGTGTGAGAGAGGAGAGAGAGAAAGAGAGCCCAGACCGGCTTTGCCCTGAGTGCCATCTGTCTTGGACCCACTAGACCCAGTTTAGACTGGAAGAAGCCAAACCAGTTCAGTTGCTATCTCTGCCCCCTCCGCACTGTTATGTGAACACACACTCCCCTGATCATGTCATCTCTTGAAGTGAATCTAAAGAGTACAAGTGTTTTTTTAAGGTCTATGTCACCTCATAAAACCATATAACAGGTGTCTGCCCAGGGCCCTTATATGCCATGACATACTTGTATCAATAGCTGCCCTTAAATCATTTATATATCATTTATCCTGCCGTTGCCTGCCCTCAACACATGTTCTCACATGTGCTCAAATCCAAGCCACCCCCCCCCCCCCCCCAAAAAAAAAACCTCACTTTTCTTGGCAGTCAAAATCAAAACCTATACTGTCTAGTGTGTAACGTAATTTAGCTATATGGTGCTTTTCATGATTTTATTTGTGTTAATAAGTTCACACACTGTACTCTCACAAAGCCTTTTTTCAAGTATGTAAGAGTGTGTAAGCAGTGTCCTCTGCAGCATGTTTCTGCAAATTGTGTGTGTGTGTGTGTGTGTGTGTGTTCATTATGGTTTGTGTTTGTGTCGCTCGCAACAAGGGGTCCAAGTTGACACTGTGACAGTTCCTCGCAGAGAGGCAGAAGAGGGGCCCTGCCATCCAACAACAGAGGCTTTGTCACTCTGCTCCTCTTGGCTTGTTACGGACTTCCTTCTCTCTCTTTCTTTCTCTGGTTTTCTCTCCCTTTTTTTTTTGGTGAGCCCATTTTCTTGTCTGAAGTCTTAATTTGGGGCGCTGGCCAGTGGGGAGAAGGGTAGAGAGGCGAGGGGACCAGGGGAGGGAAGGACGGGGGGAGGGGAGGGGAAGGGGGGTGGTGATGGCTGCAGACGGACGGCCCTTTGTTCCTCCTTTCCCAGGCTCCTCTCTTGAGCCTCCGAGGCTCCAGTTGCCTTTGAGCCTTCCAGAGAGAGAGAGAGAGAGGGAGAGGGAGAGAGAGAGAGAGAGAGAAAGAGAGGGACAGAGAGAGGAGAGAGAGAGGGCGAGAGAGAGGGAGAGAGAGGGGAGAGAGAGAAGGAGAGAGAGGCTGGGAGGAAAAAGGGGGTACAATGATCTGTCCAACTGGAATCTTCCAATAGCACAAAACAAATGCACTTACACACGCCAGTGATGTGCGGATGGAAAGAGAGAAAGGGGGGTAAAGAAAAGAAAAGAACTAAATGATCAAACGATAATGAATAAAGAACGAATGAAACACAAAAAAGGGCAAAGTCAAGCGAGGATGATATGAAGAAGACATCACAAACAGGACAGTATGTACACTGCACATACTGACCACTAGGTGTCCCCATCACTGATGTCAAATATGGGCAACCCAGTGTTAATCCTACACTATGCCAGTGGCCCTGGAGCATAAAACCACTGTGTTGCTCCATCTACAATAGATACAAATCCAGTATTCAATTACCAACACATGCAGAATGAATCCATCAATCTGTGAAATGTGGGAAATCTGCCTTCATGGTCTTTTGATTGAAACAGGCATTTTTGTGTGAAATGTTTAGATCTCAGTGCACCGATGAACTAAATGCACTGTAACGCAAATACAAGTAGATGCGCGCACACACATACATAGAGATTTGGATCCATCCTCTATGAACAACAGTCTTCTGATGGGTTAATGAACTTCAGTAGTATTCTGCTGTTTTTTAAGTTTCAAGCCCACAGTCATTTTGCAGCAGTAGGTTCAAACAGTTGACAGCTCATGTTGGGTTGGTAGGAGGATCGTACTTAGAAGTAATGGGAATGGGGTCCTTGTGCTTCTTCCTTGTGTTACATCAGTATGTGTGGTGATATGTACACAACAATGTTTGTTGTTAGGTTGGCGTCAATCACCCCACTGCTGCCAAGGCTGTTAAAACACACTTTCTAATAAATGTCACATTGAAGATGAGTAAAAAACAACATTTCAACCCAAACTCTTAAGTTAACATGTGGTTAAAAAATGCTCTTGAACCTGAGTATGTGATAAAAGGCTGAAACCGCGAAGGGAGGGAGGGACTTGGAGAGGGGACCTTGGGGACCGTGTCAACGTTTTCTGTGCCGGAGCAGAGTGACAGATATTGGGTAAACATTGGGAAAGGCTCTGGCAGCCTTTTGAGATAGTGGGCCGTTGATCTAAGACTGAGGGAGCTAAAGTCTCACTATCTCGTGTGTGACATATAGCAGCCAAGGTCTTGCTGCCACAGAACAAACACAGATATACCTGAAGACAATGACCTTTCAACCCCCCCAGTGGGAGAGCTAGAAAAAAAAAACCTGGTGAAAGTGACTCCAGTGACTTGCTCCCTGCAGGCCAGGAACGAATCAGGTGGAATGATTGTAAGTACACGGGTCATTGTACATTAGAGGCGCACACACACATTGTTCAGCAGTGGGAGGCACAGATGTGGTGTGTGTGCCTACACGCGTGTTTGTGTGTGTGTGTGTGTGTGTGTGGTGTGTGTGTGTGTGTGATGGAGGAAGCGAGAGAGTCTTCAGATGTAGCGACAGATGGTATTTGATTACAGAGCAGACGGTCGGTGTTGTACAAAGATGCTGTCTCAGCCCAACCTAAGGAGCTGTAGCCTCCGGTGAAGGCAAGCGGAGGGAGGCAGGCGAGGACGAGAGGGAAAAGGAAACATGGGAGATGGTGAGGGAATAAACAAGAATAAAAGCAAGCAAGCAAGAAAGACACAAAAGAAGCAACTTCCAAAAATGGGCATCAAAGCAAAAAAAAGAGTCAGGCAAGAACAAAAGGAAGAAAAGGAACATAGGAGCGGGCAGGCGTGGTGGAAAGTACAACAGAGAGCATGAAAAGAAAACAGCAAAAATGACGCAGAGAGAGAACACATCACTCCTTTTTAAAATAGTCTAGTATTTACTGGCTTAGCAGACTCCCAAACTCATCCACAGATAAAATGACCACAACAAATGTAAATACGTTTGAAGGTATCAAGCATTTTTTATTAAAATATGCCTTAACCCATTGATGACTATGGCAATCTAGGATGCATGTCCTTAATGCCTGAGGTTTTCTGAAAAAATAGTACGAATTGTCAAGTCTACCAAAACCTTAATATCTAAGCCTGTGTAGCACATAGAAACATGAATAAAAATACATTTAAAAGTTAAGGTTCACAGGTTTATTTAAACATGCTCCCTTAGCGCTTACAAACCAACAAATATTTCTAAAAATCGTCAAAATTAGATGAATTAAAAAAATATTAAATATTGTTAATAAATAGATGCAATGTGTTGTGTGATTTTCGTCAGTAGTCTATAGTAGACCTTGATTCTGCGCACCAAACGCCACTAACTGTTCTGTCGCCGACATAGCTGGCGTATTTTTTTATTATTATTTTTTAATTTTTAATTTTTTGATTGACATGATTTTCGGCAAACCACACAACTTTTGGGTGGTCACGTGGTCTTAAAAAAATCAACAAAACCCACCTCATGTGTATTTGAACCAATGACAGTGCATTCAATGCTGGGAATGCATGAAAATTAGATAAAGTAATAATGCTGCACGATGCAGCATCAGGCAGGAGAGCCAATGTGGCATCGCGCAGCAGCCGTCATCAATGGGTTAAGTTAAATCTAAGTTTGAGTTCTGTAAAAAAAAATGTTTTGCTCACAATTTATTCATGTCAACAACAGCTGCTACAATGAATTGATTAATCAATAAGTCAAACGACAGATAATTCTTCTGCATCTATTGTTAATTGTTAATAGTCGTTTTCAAGTCAGAATGACAGAAACAATCAGCTTCTCAAACTGTTTGGACATTATGCAATCATTTAACCATATCAAAGAGTCAACAGAACATCTTTGGGTTGTTGGGTTGTGGCTGGGCGATATGGGCTTAAAACAATATCTCTAGTTGTGGACTATCTCAAAACACAATATACTGTATATCTCGATATATTTCAAATCTCCTTTAGAACTCATTCTAAATGCTCAAATGAATGAATGAATAATAATTTGTTCCACATCTTTCACCACTCCCATACAGTGGATCCACGGTTGTTATTCGGAAACAGATTAGTCATTTTCATCTTCTGATAATCTCTAAACAGGGAACACTTATTATAACTCATTATAACAACTAACCAGCTATATTGAGTTGCAACCAAACACATTCTGTTATGCTAAATCATGCATTCTTCACTGACCCAGTGACATAAATAAATCAAGCCTATGTTACCCATTAACTGTGTTCCTGCCTACCTACATTGTTATTGAATCTGCAAAAGTCAGAAACTATTTTTTGGTAACTTTTACACTTGTTTTTGATATTTTGTGCAGAGAAGATAACAACCTGCTGCCTTTATCACATTGACAACATATCCACTGATATCACTTAACATGCAGAACAGGTTTTTGCCCTATGATAGTATGTTTTATTTTATATCTCTTACATTCCCCGGCCGCGGGTTATTTCTTATGGAAGGAGGTTGTAATATTTAAATGGACCAATTGTCTAGGATACAGCCTTATTCACGTCTTGCCTTTTTTCTTTTTTCTCATGTTGTTCACATAGCGGTAAAGGTAAACACACCTACAGTGCACACTGCAGACGTCACACTCTGGATGGGTGGGGGGTGTGAGTGTGTTACCAATGCATGTGAGTCTGTGAGGCAGAGAGACACAGGAAAGAGCCAATTGGTATTCGATGGTCGCGATATTCATTTTATACATCACGTAGAGTAACATCTTGTGATATATGGCGTGTATTTGATATATCGCCCACCCTTAATCTCATACATGAAACAGGCTTTTCTTTCAAACTAATCAATGAATCACTGATGAAAGGAATCGTTAGTTGCAGCACGAGTTAGCAAAAACCTGCTGTTTTCTTGAGACTTTTATCTGAGAATTTATCAACTGTATATCTATATACCGTATGAAATCTTTCAAACACCATTCCCCCTGGCTTTAAAGTTGATAGCTTGTGTTGTAGGTTGAAGAGATTATTTTTCTGTCAAACCCCTCATTAGTGCATTAAGGCTGATTGACTGAACAGAGTAACAATACAGCAAATACATACGTTATAGTCAGTGATGCACTTGTAACAAAAGATAGTTGATAAGCAAGATGTTAGATCAAGCACATTTGTAGGCTACATAACTCATAAATCAATTTCTCCATCCAATCACACACACACACACACACACACACACACACACACACACACACACACACACACACACACACACACACACACACACACACACACACACACACACACACACACACACACACACACACACACACGCGCGCACATAGACATTAAATAAAAATTATTGTGCATGTACTTTGCAAAAGGTGATATAAATGAATCATAAACTGCAGAGGTGTTTTCTACTCTCTTTTTCATTTTTATTTCCATTTTTTAATTCATTTTGCACAAGCTTGCATATATACTGCACATACATTCAGTTCATAGAGGGTGAAGGCACGAAAGGCAATTTGACTACTGGTTTGTTTTTTTTGGGCTGGGCCAAAGCAATACAGGGGGAAACAAATCTCAAGAAAAAAACACAAAACTGCTTCAAACTAGTTAAGTTTTCTAGCCCACCGCTTGGCCCTGTCCTGGATGACATGACAATCTTTTATTAAAAAAATAAATGAAAAGAAAAAGATCCAGTTCCATTTAGCTGCCATTGTATATTTTTTTCTCGATTGAAGCTAGAATACTCATTTTATTTTAATTCAATTTTGGGTAGGTGAGGATTAAAATATATTTTTTTGTTTCTACTCAATGCAATGCAATACAGCCTTCCCTGTTTGAAAAAAAAACAAAAATAAAATAACATCAAATAAATTAGGATAAATTAACCAATAAATTACACAAAATCTGCAAGACAAATAGACATCAATAACAGAAAAAAACAGCCATGTCATGAGTTGAATTGTTACAACCTGTGTGTGTGTAACTATTCAGATTGTATTTGAAACACGTGGCTGTTACAGTGGGAATTACTGCACTAGAATCGCATAATAATGTCATACAAAAAAGCATCAACAAAACACTATTTACATAACATATTGCTAAGTTACACAAAGGCAGTATTTATCACCGTAAGTCCACATCGTTGATATTTACAAAAAAAAGAAGAGCAATGTAATAATAATTATAATAATTATATTCATAATAATAATAAAAAAAATGACTACTGAAAGCATCGAAAAACAAAAAAAACTCCTTTCAAACAGGCCAGAAAACATAGAGGAAATTATCACAACACACACACACACACACACACACACACATATCCCCATACACACATTGCCAACGCTTAATGAGAATCATTTACATGTCAGGATGGTACTCCCAGGGTGGGGAGGGCCACAGTGTGAGAATTGTGTCACTCACTGGTTCACAGTTCTCATAATCGGTCTTTTCTCTCACATAGACAACACACACACACACACACACACACACCACACACACACACACACACACACACACACACACACACACACACACACACACACACACACAACACACAACACACACACACCAAACATCACACACACACACACACACACAACCAACAAACATCTACACACACCACACACACACACACATACACACACGCAACGCCTGCAGAAATTCCACATACACTCTTTCAAACCGTTTGAACCCGGTAAATAAAAAGGCTATAATCACTTAAAATGTTTCTGTCTGCGGCCTATTTAAAAAAAAACTGTTGCTGTACATAATGTGCCCGCTCCACGACACCACTCTTCTGATGACAATGAGTTCCTCTCTCTCTCTCTCTCTCTCTCTCTCTCTCTCTCTCTCTCTCTCTCTCTCTCTCTCTCTCTCCTCTCTCTCTCTCTCTCTCTCTCTCTCTCTCTCCCGGGTCAAATCTACAGCTACGTGGTGGCATTCTGCCCTTGATTTGGGACTAGATTCGGCCCACGGACTGCCAGCACTGGGTCCACCACTCTCTGACATCATCATTACCCGACCTGCTAAGCCTAATGCATCGTTGAGTCAGCTTAAAAAATTGAAAGAAACGGATGCTGGTGCAACTTCAAGGGCAACGGAAACAGACCCCCGTTAAAGGCATGGCAGGGGAAAAAAATATATAACCAAACCCTCTCCTATGAATGTTTTTTCAAAGAGCTATGAGTTCAGTTGGAGAGAACGGGTCATCTTTCTTTTTTCTCCAGCCTTTCTTTTTTAACCACTCTCAGCCCTCTCTAGCACACTAAGTGATAATAGAAGAAAAAAAACGGTAGAGCTATTCTTTGTCTCATCCTGACAGTATTTACAGAAGCAACAACAATATTTTATACTCTGCAAAACATATTCCATGTTTATTTTCTGATCTGGAGAAGACAGCCATTCTGCACAATACAAAACAAGGTCAAAGAAACCAAAAGGAAAAGTGGTCACACAACCTGCAAAAAGAAACCTACAACTATTGCCCCCACAATCTACAAAGACTCACTTAGTCAGAATACACATTGAAACAAAAGCTGTCCCTTCAAAAATACCCTCAAGAATGATCTTATGAAACAGCTTCCAACTGTGCCTTTCAAAGAACTTTCACTACTGTATATATTTTCCCCCATAGATTCATCTTTTACAATAATAGAAAAGGCTATATAAGTAATTTCAATAATGTTGTCCTTCAAATCAAATGAACCCAGAAAAAGGAAAACCTTCTTGCTTATCTTTTTTATTTTTATTTGTCTTCATTTATCCTGAATTCAACTTTTTTTTAGGCGCAGGAACTATTAAACTTTAGGGCGGGGCTGCCGGAAAGGGTGAGGGATGGGGGGGGGGGGGGGGGGGGCGATAATAATCTGCGCATCAGATGAAAAAAAGTCTCCTTTCCTTTCTCCTTTGTTTTGTGGTGCTTTAGGCTGGTGCTTTGACACTTTGAGACATGCAGGGCCGAGCCCATCCTTCAGTGAGAAATGTGTGCGGCCCGCTCTCTCATGGCGCCCGATCTTAAGAACAGTGTCCGTGGGAGGAGAGAGGAGAGAGGAGAGGGGGGGGGGGGGGGGGGGGGGGAGGATGACATAATGAAGGGAGTAGCTCTCCGTCTTTCTCTACCTCCTTTTGTCAGCCGCTTTGTCTCGCTTAGACAAGTCAGCAGGTTAAGCAACCTGTCCCTTTTGATCTTTTGTGACACACACACACACTCAACACACACACACACACACACACACACACACACACACACACACACACACACACACACACACACACACACACACACACACACACACACACACACACACACACACACACACACACACACACACACACACACACACACACACACACACAAATCGTAAGATAAATGTCGCCGAGGTGAAATCTACAGCTGGCACGCACGCACTCTACAAAGTATTCAAGTTCCCTCATTGCCTCAAAACATACTTCATCAAAAAGGGGCAGCGAGCACTGACTGCTTCGGAACATTCTTCAAAGCCTGAGAGGGCGGATAGAATAATAAAATGCTTTATATATATATACTGTATATGTGGTGTTCAACTCAAGTGGAAAATCCGGGAATTGGAATCTCAGGTAAAAGTCTAAGGAAGTGGTGCTGAACAAAAAGGGGCACAGTGGCCTGAAACAGAATCTGACTTTGGGCCTTACAAAGCTGGTGGTTTGGGACAGAGCGACAGAGCGGAGAGGGGTTTTTCAGGTGCGTGTTGCTCCTCACTCTGTGCCTTTGTCCCGGCTCTTTGTAGTGCACAGATCTTCTCCGTCTCCCTCTGGGGCGAGTGCTCACCTCTGACCCGCTATTGTGTTGCAGTGAGAGAGGAGCCAGATCACTCCAAGGCAGGTGAACACAGAGGGAAGGAGTTGTGTTTGTGTGTGTGTGTGCGTGTGTGCTTGTATAGTCGTGTGCATGTGCTGTCCCACCCACTTGAAGCAGATTTAATGAACGCCTGTGTTTGAGCATATATTCACTTCTCTTTGCCCCTTTCTGGAATTATCTTCCTTCTCTGGGATCCTTCTGTTTGTATATGTGTTCACTGTGCTGTAGATCGCCAAAGTATTCTGATATATTCAAGTATCAACGGCTATTGAAAGAAGTTCATCATGTAACTTACACCTTGTGCAGGCTTATCTCATTAAGAGCCTATATCGCACACACTGGCCCATTTCACCTCACACATGAGCTATTTAGTAAACTGTGCTATAATAAGACAAATAACTATGCAGTTATTATTTTGCACGTTCATCAAACCTTATCTGCTTATTAGACGTGTAGGATTTATCTCTAGTGGGAGCAGTTGAGTTATCAAAGCTGGAGTGGCTATTGAAATTTTTAGCCGTTTGAAGAACAGCGGCGCATCTAAAGGCCAGACTTCTGCATATATATATATATATATATATACTTCTGCACAATTTACTTCATGTGTTTCTGTAGTCTGACTCCCTTTTTCTCTCATCTTTGTCCAGTGCAGGATTATCTAGTCACTACAGGCTTTTGAGCAACGTATAAGAGCAGCTCTGACAGCCCCTCAATTAAAACTCCAAATGGACACACCTTCAAGGCAAGGTGCCCCAGATCCGACCAACCGGAAAAAAAAATATATATATGTGAAAAAATCCACTTCAGAGATGGTTAAAACAAAACAGAAATAGTAAGGAGAAAGATGGGAAACGGGGCGAAAATATTTCAAAATCTAAAACTCTGGAATAATATTAATAGCAATAATTTATTTTTTTCTGCAACAGCATCAAGGGACAAACACATCTCGAAGTGCCAATCTTCAGCAAGCATTGATGACAAATAATAATCATAAACATCAACAATAATAATAATAATAATAATAATAATAATCAAAATAGTAATGTACAGCCAATAAACACAATGCCCTACTTGCAGGGAAAACACACTTCAAAACATGGTAGAGCTCAGTAGCTATTTGAAACCAGTCCATGTCCCACAGAGTAGTACAGACCAGTACCACAAGTCCATTCTTAGTCCGGGCAATAATCTTGCTAGGCCTTGTTTTGTGTGTGTGTGTTTGTGTGTGTGTGTGTGTGTGTGTGTGTGTGTGTGTGTGTGTGTGTGTGTGTGTGTGTGTGTGTGTGTGTGTGTGTGTGTGTGTGTGTGTGTGTGTGTGTGTGTGTGTGTGTGTGTGTGTGTGTGTGTGTGTGTGTGTGTGTCCAGTTTGGGACATCTTCAGTAGCAGTCTCATTGGGCACCCATTTAACAGTTCATTTGGGCACCCGCTGGATTTGAGGGCCACCCCTGGGTGCCATGAGTAAAGTGTTTTTAGGGGAACCCAGCCCATGCTTCCAGTGTCGCAAGTGGGAACCTTAAAGTGGGACTTTAGTTAGTGTTGATCATAAAACAGGGCCAAACGGATGAGGGTTCACACGTTTCCAAAAAAAAAAAAACACCCAGTAAGGTTAGAGTCTCTTCTTCAGTTCAGAATCATAGAAAAAAACAAAACAAATAATAATAAACCATCATGAGAATTATCATATAAGAACAACAACACATTAGCTAGATCATTTAGGAACCTGCCACAGAGGCTTCAGAGTGGGAATGCTACTTCATAAACTTTCATACATAAAAAAATAAATAAATAAAAAATAAAAATGGAAATTAAAAGATAAGTAGAGGGGGAAGGAAAAAAAATCAAAAAAAGAATATCATTTTGAAATTCTATAAAAATCAAGAGAGAAAAAAAAAGCGCAAAGCGTCGAGCGAGCGAGGAGGAAGAGAGAGAGGAGGAGAGGAGGAGGAGAAATGTTTACTCGTGTAGAAGCTCTTGGAGACAATTGGGGGACTTGAAGACCTCGGGGACCTCGCTGTC
>CM047522.1:5485668-5513168 GCA_026122265.1 Ammodytes dubius | reverse complement strand
GATTGTGTAGGACTCTGAATGCCATAGAAAGATATTGGCATTGACGTATAACACGTTTCAGTGCAGTGACTATCTTAAGGAATATTCTCACTTCTGCTGACAGCAAAACTTTGGTTTAAAAAAACACGAGTTGAAGCTGAAGTCGAGCAGGCCTTTGTGACATTTCAGTGAGTCAAGCCAGAGCTTCCCGAACCTTCGAACACACACGCACACACACACACACACACACACAACACACACACACCACACACCACACACACACACACACACACACACACACACACACACACACACACACACACACACACACACACACACACACACACACACACACACACACACACACACACACACACACACACACACACACGGGCCCCTGTGCCTCACGTATCAGCACTGATCAATAATCTACAAAGGCCTTGATAAGCCCTTGGCCCACACTGTCACTTTAGGCAAACACAACCTATGTCCCCTTTCTTCCTACCCCTCACTACGCCTGTCCCCCAACCCCCCCCCCCCCCCCCTCTCCCCCAGCTGATAAGACTGTGCCATGGGCCCGAAGAGTCCAACCAAACTATAGGGAGGTGAATGGCCAGAGACACAGTAGATCCTTCCTTTGATAATTTTCTTCCCAAGTGCTTACATTTTTTCTTAATTTTTCTCAACCTTCCACCTTTCCTGAATTCGTCTCAAATCCTCAGACTCTCTCTCATCCGTGACGTGTGCGTTTTTTTTCCTCCCTCCATGCTCAGGCAGCGACTATACTGGGAGGGGAAACAGGCCTCAAAGCTGAGCAAACACCAGCCACCCTCGCTCCACTGATAGCCTTGAGAACATGGAGCCTTGAGGGGCTGTTGTGTATACATGTACGTGTGTGTGTGTGTGTGTGTGTGTGTGTGTGGGTGTCTTGCTGTCTGGTTACGAGGTGTGTGTGGACGTATGTGAGCGTGAGCACCAGCGTCACATGGGCTCTTCTCAAGGTGCAACTGTGCCAGGGAGTCAAGGACAGGACAGGGTTAAAGACGCTGATGAAGTGCCTCTCTCTCCTGTCCCATGTTCCTCGCTCCTCCTTCCACCTTCACTTGCCTCAAACCCCCACCCTAACACACACACACACACACGCACGCAGACACACACCACCACACACACACACACACACACCACACACCACACACACACACACACACACACCACACACACACACACACACACACACACACACACACACACACACACACACACACACACACACACACACACACACACACACACACACACACACACACACACACACACACGCACACACACACACACACGCACACACACACACACACACACACACACACACACAGAGGCTGAGAATTCATATCACATAATAGGTATCTTTGACATCTTACCTCCCCTCTTGCCATCCCCTCTCTTCCCCTTATAGAGATTGTAGGTTGTGGTGAGACGACTAGCGCGCTTGCTTTTCTCGAGCCGAGTAGCGACATACACAGAACAACAGCAATAAAAAAGAAATAATCGCTGTAGTCGGTAGAATGGCAAACAGCGGGAGATGCCAGAAATCACGCTCCAGGCCCTTGTTTAAAATTCATTGCATGAGCTTGTATGGGGAGGACACAGGCGATGTAAGCGGAGGAGGGGGGGGGGGCGGGGGGTGGGGGGGGGGGGGGGTCATGTAGCGCTGTATCAGGGCCTCCGGAGGTCAGGGAGTCAACCGGGCTCACAGAGAGCGAGAGAGCAGGAGGCAGGAGGGGAAGAAAAGAGCGAGGGAGTCTGGAAGATAGGAAGAGGACATCTGGAGGGGAGGAGAAGGAGGGAGGGAGGGAGAGAAAGAATAGAGGGCTAGGAGGAGGAAGGAGGGTGTCGGGTGGGCCGGCAAATAATAAAGGACGGCCAGCAAGGAGCTGCAGCCAAGGAGGCAGGATGCAAGATGGATGGAAGGAGAAGGGAAAAGAGAGAGGAAAGGGCAAGTGAAGGAATAAGATGGCAGGACAAGAAAGAGAAATAATAAACTGCAGGGTGGATTGAAGGAGGTGAAGCTTGGCATCGGCAAGGGGGACTGAGAAATGTGTGTGTGTTTGTGTGTGTGTGTGTGTGTGTGTGTTTTGAATGGGGGCTGACACATCTGCAGCTCTGATGCACGCCCTGGTCATTTTGGCATGAGTCCCTTTTGCCACGCTTCATTAGTCCACCAACACACACACACACACACACACACACACACACACACACACACACACACACACACACACACACACACACACACACACACACACACACACACACACACACACACACACACACACACACACACACACACACACAACACACCAAAATGGTCCAGAAATAATGACATAATCAGCAGCTGTGCCACAGAGCAGGCTGCCCCCTCACAAGGTGACCAGGGACAGAAGGAGGGAGGAGGAGGAGGAGGGGGAGGGGGGGAAGTACTAGTGAAAAAGCAGGGAGGAGGGAGAGTGTGGTGTGAGTGTGTGTGTGTGATTGTGCGTGTGTGTGCATGTGTGTGTGCATGTGTGTGTGTGTGTGTGTGTGTGTGTGTGTGTGTGTGTGTGTGTGTGTGTGTGTGTGTGCGAGCGAGCAGGTGAGAAAAAGAAGAGAGGGGATCATGTAGTTCTCTATGTTTAAGTGATTCCTTGCCACCCCTGCTGCCCCAGGCTCTACACACAGCTTTGGTCATTTAATCAGTGCACAGAATAAAGTGGCTGACTCTCACGTACACACACACACACACACACACACACACACACACACACACACACACACACACACACACACACACACACACACACACACACACACACACACACACACACACACACACACACACACACACACACACACACACACACACACACACACACACACACACACACACACACACACACACACACACACACACAATCACACACACCACCCTGTGAAGAAAAGACCTGTCAGGCTACGTCAAGCAGGGGCCCTCGATAGCCCCCGGCTATTGACTGAGAAGCAGATGATCCTGCTTTCTATTCTCTTCCTTATAACTCTTCACAGTAAGAGAAGTTAAAAGCCAAGACAGAAATATTCTCATGGCCCAGCAGTTATATCGGAAGTTTTTTTGTTTTAATTTGAAAAAAGCTGTTGTTACAGTGAAAAAAAATAAGCTGGGCCCCTCCCCTTAGGTCATCATTATTGCTGCCTTAATTATCCCTCTCGGTATAGCTGCTGTGTTTGCTTGCTCTGGTGGGAAAAGCAGGTGCAAGGATAAGATTGGATGCGGATATACAAGGACGGCAAGTAGTCCGCTCATTATGTGATGCTGTTATGTGGCAGTGTGCTGAAACGGGGCGCGCATGATAAATGCACATGTAGGAGAGTGTTATCTAAAGCCTTTTCTCAATGGGAGAGAGAGAGACCAAGGGGAAATGACAGTAGATAGTGTAGGGGAGGTGTGTCTCTGTGTGTGTGTGTGTGTGTGTGTGTGTGTGTGTGTGTGTGTGTGTGTGTGTGTGTGTGTGTGTGTGTGTGTGTGTGTGTGTGTGTGTGGTGTAGTTGACATACACCCACTGGCAAATTGTATCGGTTGTATTTTTGGCAGCTCTGAACATAAATCTATACCGCAATCTTTTCATCTCTCTCACTCTACCGTCTAAACGTCTTTTTGTCTTCAAACGTTCTTCAAAGAGAACCCCAGAGCCTTTTTACTGAAACACAGCACACCTGTGTGCAAGTGTTTTGTATGGGGGGGGGGGAGGGGTGTATACGTGTGTATCTGTGTCTTTCCCGCGCAAGGACCGTGACCTTTTCACCTCAAATTCCCAGAGGTCGTACCCCGGTCAATGACACGTCCCACAAACACACACACGCACGCACGAACGCTCGGACGCACACGCACACACACAGACACACACACACACACACACACACACACACACACACACACACACACACACACACACACACACACACACACACACACACACACACACACACACACACACACACACACACACACACACACACACAAGCACAAATACACACAAGCACAAACACACGCACAGCACACACACCGTGCCCTCCCTACGTGCTGAGAACACCAACAACAAAAAAAAAGAAGAGGAATGAAGTAGTGCAAGACAGGGAGGGGAAAAAAAGCAGGAGGAGGAGAAAACAGACATTAGCCTCTCCCTTAGCGTGGAGAACAAATGGAGCCCGAGAGAGGGACGGGAAGAGGAGGAACCAGGGAGTGAGGGGGGAAGGAGAGGTGAAGCACACAATGCTATGGGGCACGGCCGTTGGACAGACAGCATCTGCTCACCATGCTCTCTGTGGCTCTGGGTAATGGATGGAAAAGTTGGAGAGACACACCGGGAGAGAGTGGGAAAGGAGGGGACGGGCTGAGGAAAAAACTGGGGAGGAAGAGAGGATAAGAGAGGGAGAAGGTATAGAGGCCACATGCAAAGGGAGTAGCAGTGATGAGCGAGGGGACAGGAGAGCAGAACAAAAAACACAAGTCTATCTTTAGAAAGTTTCCTTTCACTATTTGGTCACTTTGGATGGAAAAAGTGAAACACATGCAGACGGGGGCGTTATCAATTCAAATAGAGGGATGACAGACGGATGGACAGACAAAAGGGAAAAGGGACAAAAGGAGTGAGACCGTCTTTCTAATAGGAGAAAGAGCAGCTGATAAGGGAGGACACACGATACCCTGTGTGTGTGTGTGTTTATGTGTGTGTGTGTTTATGTGTGTGTGTGTGTTGAGCGCACAAGGATGAAGGTTCACCATGTTTCCCTGGTACCTCCCTCTCGCATAGAATAGAGATCATAGGGACTTCCTCTTTTACATAGGTGTGTGTGTGTGTATGTGTGTGTATGTATGAGTGCATGGGTGGGTGTGTGTCCTCTGTGGGAGGAGTGCTCACTGACAGAGGAAACTTGGCCTAGGCTGTCTTATGGACATCTGAGAGGTTCCCAGAGCCATCATAAAACTGAAACTCTTTACAGAAGCTCTCTCTCTCCATCTCTCTCTCTCTCTCTCTCTCTCTCTCTCTCTCTCTCTCTCTCTCTCTCTCTCTGTCTCTAACCCATTACCAGGTCACACACATTCCTGTCGTATGAAAGATTATGTGTTGTCATTGGGGGAGGGGGGGGGGGGGGTTCAAAGAAAGACAGGGGGGGGGGGGCTGCGGAGTAAAGAAGAAAAAGGACACTACGCGCACATTTCCACTTGCAGTCCTCACATGAAAGCGCAGCTCCCTCAAAGTCAAGGCTTTGGGAGGCCGCAGCGTGTGTGTTTTTCGGGGAAGACTTTGATGGTGGACGGACAGAGCGAATGAGAAGCGGAGAAGAAAGGGAAGAAGAGAGAGAGGGGGGGGGGGTGAGGAAAAGTAGAGCCGGGGTCTAGGTAATTAACGGCAAGCTCTTTAATTACCGCTGGTGTTCATTGTGCCAGAAGGAATGTGACAATTACGCCATTAAAACTTCCTAATAGGGGGAAATGGCGAGGGAAAGGGAGGGGGGGACTCGGATAACGGAAGACATGCAAAAGAGGAGGATGAAAGAATAAAAAGAGAGGCAACAGAAGGAAGAGAGACCGGCGCGAGGGAGGAGGGATATGAAAGGATAAGGGGAAACAATCGCCACAAAAGAGGAGCTGGGAGGGGAGATGGGGAGCGTATTAGGCCAGCACAGTGACAGAGCAGATTAGCATCAAACAAGAAAGGCCACAGACGTGTGTGTGTGTGTGTGTGTGTGTGTGTGTGTGGTGTGTGTGTGTGTGTGTGTGTGTGTGTGTGTGTGTGTGATCACTGAAACAGAGGACATATTCATTCCAAAGACGCCACCAAGGTGGATGGAACTTTGATGATGCAGAATCTGGCAAAGGAAAAACTCAGTGTGTGTGTGTGTGTGTGTGTGTGTGTGTGTGTGTGTGTGTGTGTGTGCTTGCTGAATGTGCGTAGGCTCCTGTTTCAAGTGGTGGTGCAGGCAGGTAGAAGAGGAAGAGGAAGAAGAGAAGGAGGAGGAGGAGGAGGAGGTGGAGGAGAAAGGGGAGAGATCCACAGAAATGGGCCTTGGGGGCATCCTGATACACATCCAGTACATTTCCATCTCCACATTACCTCTATGACTCACACACACACACACACACACACACACACACACACACACACACACACACACACACACACACACACACACACACACACACACACACACACACACACACACACACACACAACACACACACACACACACACACACACACACACACACAAAACACACGCACACTAACATACACGGCAAAAAACAAAACATAACAAATTTGTCAGTGCACATACATAAGACACACAAACACACCATTCCCACACAGGCATCCTACAGCACAAAAAACACACAACCCACACACCCGCACTCACAAACATACACCGTCACACACGCAAATCACTCCCACACACACACACACACACATAAAGGCCACACACAAACACTTACACGCAGAGTCTTCGTGCTCACCAAGGCGGTTTGGTTTTGTCAGGGGGGGTGGGGGGGGGGAGTTAGAATTTGCATGGCTGGGACATTTTTTTCCTTGTGCTAAACTCTAATCAGCTTCTGTATCTCTCAGACACCTGCCCAGCGCAAAAAAAAAAAAACCTTAATATGCAAAACACCTTTTCCCTGCCTCCTCCACCAGTGAGGCTCCTTTGGCCAACAGAAGACTTATTCACCTAGGCCTGGCACTCTTTTCCCTCTCTGTCTGTCTTCTTGCAAATTTTCACATTTATGTATGCAAAATAGGCTGTTCCCCTTAAGCTCCTGTTTTAACAGCAGCTTCCTGGTGCCAGGGGAATGATAGTTTTGTCTGAAATATGACTCAGAAGAATGGGGAGGGAGGAGTGGGGGGTTTGTCTGGGTTGGGAAAAAAATATGGGATATTACCTTTTGTTTTTGGAATTGTTTATCATGTGGGGCGTGGGGGAATTTGCTCACTGTATTCCTCGAGGTTGTGTGTGGTATTCCGAGGCCGTGTTATGTGAGTCATACAAACGTGTTCGGAGAATCTTCTGGATTCATTTTCATTTCTCACCCATTTTTTTTTTTTTTTTTTTTAACATTTACCTATTTTTATGGCACAGTGTGGAGAGTTTGAAACCAGGAGTCCATCTAGTTTATGTATCTGTAGAGGGACAATATTTATATGTGCTCACCTTCAATCTGAATTTCACATTTACAAGATGATATGGATTTTTAAATGATCATAGTTTTATAGTCATAGTTCTGGGTTATGTAATGAGGGAGAAGGAAAAGATCTCATTTGAGTCTTTTATGAATTAAAAAAAAATGGCAAACATAAATTGGAAGTCGGAGCATAGTATTTGGGTCTGTCTTAAAACATCTTGTACCTTTATTTTGACAAAGCATATGAAAATGTTTGAAGCTGTATGTTTTTGGGTGTGCTCTTTTGGACTTCATTTTCCCACTGTGGCTGTCAGCTGATTTACCACAAGCAGAGGATTATTAGATATCATGATAAGGAAAAAATAAATCTTTAAAGTATTAGAACACATTTAGTTAAATACAAGATATTATTACCCTCTTACTGTGATTTGCTTTTATATGTTGATGGTGAGAAAAATGTGTAGACTCAGAGCCATTTCCAGTCACTCTATCTTCTTGATTTCAACTCTCTTTTCCCCATCCACTAAACAGATCATTCAAGCAGCAGTCACAAGCAGCTGAACAGGACCAATCGTGTCATCTTTCTTTGTGCTTTGCTCTTACGGACATTGGGCTTATTGAGACCTCATATATACAAGTGCTTCTGTCTGGCAGTGTCTTTCAAAGCCTCCCTTAAGAGGGCCGAAGATGGATGTGGGGGAAGTGTGTGTGTGTGTGTGTGTGTGTGTGTGTGTGTGTGTGTGTGTGTGTGTGTGTGTGTGTGTGTGTGTGTGTGTGTGTGTGTGTGTGTGTGTGTGTGTGTGTGTGTGTGGTGTGTGTGTGTGTGTGTGTGTGTGTTTGGGTGTACACAGAGGAGCCCCAGTGGACAAATAACGGACAGAGAGAGATAGACGTAAACGGGGAGAAAGAGATTGAAGCACTTTAAATGTGAGCGCTGCAAAACTCCCAGTGCTCGCAAGGGCACTTCTCTCCAGCACGTCATCTCTCTTTTTTCCCCCCCTACTCTCCTTCTACCCTTCTTTCTCCCCTCGGTTCCCTTCCTCCCTCCCTTCATCGGTCTCTCCTTTGTCTCAGTGCTCTCACCCTCTTTCCCCTATCTATCCATCTCCCTCTCCCCCTCTTTCTCTCCCCTTCACTAAAACAGTAGGACGCTTAACCTTGATAACAGTGAGATTTTTCCCCCCTCAAAGTGAAACACACACACACACACACACACACACACACACACACACACACACACACACACACACACACACACACACACACACCACACCACACACACACACTGGAGAAGTGCTTTGCCAGCATGCCAGGCCGGTCCAAGGGACGGCTGTACCCTTCGAGGTGAACAGGACACTGGGAAATGCAGCAACAACAAAACAGTCACACACATACACCAACATGCACCGACTCGATTGCTCGAGCAAATGCGTGCACACACACACACACACACACACACACACACACACACACACACACACACACACACACACACACACACACACACACACACACACACACACACACACACACACACACACACACACACACACACACACACACACACACACACACACAAAACCCCAGATCACTCCAGGTCCTTCTTGACACAAGCCTTTTAGAGGTCTATTGTCAGCTGACATTGAGAGAGCACTGGCGATCCTGGAACGTTTGACACACACATTTAAACGCTCAAACCCCCCCTCCCCCCTCCCCCCTCCACACACACACACACACACACACACACACACAACCACACAGAGGCAGGGGCAAAAGGAGAAGTGTGAAAAATGAAACATACTAAAGGTGAAGTTGCCTTCCGAGAATTTACGATGATGATATACTGGGAGATGCACACGTTAACATCTCACCACAGATAATAGGCAAATGAGGACAGGGAAGTAAAATGTGGTTTCTCAACACGCAACACACACACGCAACACACCACACACACACACACACACACACACACACACACACACCACACACACGCACACACACACACACAAAACACACACACACACACACACACACACACACACACACACACACACGCACACACACACACACACACACACCACACACACACACACACACACACACACACACACACACACACACACACACAGAAAACGCTAAGGGGAAATTAGCAGTGAGGAAGAGGGAGAAAAACGAACAAGGTGTCAGTGAGATTTCTTCCTCATTGGATGAAAGTTCCTCACGCCTCTGGAGGCGACCTGTATACGCTATAGAAAGAAACATATAGTTTCCTCATAGTCTAACCAATCTCCAAATGATGTGTTTGAAATATTTTCCGATTAGGATTTAATTAGGGAAAACTTCTTTCAAAAACCAATAGGTTTCTCAGAGATATATGCATTATCACAAAGCTGAAAATGAGGCTGCTGTAGAGATGGTTTTAAAAAGGACGACGTCGATATACATTATTGTAGAGTGTGCTCATTGCAGCAGGATGTATAGGAGACTTGAACTCAGCACTGAGAACAGTCAGAGCGCTGCGGTGTCAGAGAGGACACAGTGATACGGTGTCACACTACCCGCCTGCATCACAGGGTATCAGGTGAAATAAAAAAAAATAAAAAAATTGTATTCATTTTTTTTTAAATATCTGCATTCACCCTCAGCTCATCCGCTCACTGAGGTGAACATACAGCGTTTTCTTTGCATTACACGGACATTTTCTGTCAAGTGTTGTTGTTTTACCTCGAAGTCGTTGGCCTTGTTGTAGTGCATGTTTAAGGCCCGGAAGAGCTCGCTGTCGCGGCTGACGCCCATCTCGTCGCTGGCTGTGGCTCCGTCGTTGATGGACTGGCGAGCGAACTTCTCCATCTGGATGTAGTAGAACTCCCGGAAGTTACTGAACCACTTGATCAGCTGGGAGGTGATGCAGCGATTGAACTAGAGATGAGGAGAAGAAGGTGGCACTGTGTTATAAGGCTGTCAAAAAATATCCCCTTGAAAATAAAAGAGATATTCATCTGTCCTGTCTAGACATTATGAAGCCTTTGGATTTAAGTATGAGCCAAGACGTGTAAGGATTACAGCATGTTGTTTCACATCAGGGAGCCAGGACGTGAGGTGATAACTAAAAAGACTACTTGAAAAAAGATGAGATCGAGGAAAGATCACAGGTGGTGGAGTGAGAGAAGATAATAGAGACATTAAGTTAGACAGCGAACGGAGGAGGGGTGGAGGAAGTGTGTGTGTGTGTGGTTCATCTTCCCCACTGGGAGCAGACCTCCCCCTATCATAACCCTGAGAGTGAGAGAGAGGGGGGGGGGGGGGTGCGCGAGGCCGCAAACACATAATTGACCAGAAAAACGATTAAGTCATCATCTGTAGCGCCCTGGCCCGCAGGGGGCTCAAACATGTACTTAACCCCGTTCACCAATTACACCCCTAATTTTCCTCCCCTCTCCTCACCTCCCAGGCAGAAAGAAAGACCAAGAAAAAAGAAGAGAAGAAAGAAAGACAGAGACGATAAGCTTTGCTGGAGAAGACTATGGCTATCTGAGCTGCGCCGAATTGGCTGGATTCAATAGAACTAGAGTAAACCTATCAGGAGCCGCGACAGTTCCCTGCTCTTTTTCCGCCTGGTCTCAGTAGTGAAAACAGACTGTCTAAACATCCACACCACTAGATAGGGACCTTGGGGGCTGATCATAGCTGCCATGCCAAGGCACCCTAAGATGCCCTACTGAAAACTCTTCCAAACAAATAACACTTTTACTTTTCTCCGCAGTGACTCTGCCATCACCCACACCCTTCATACACACACACACACACACACACACACACAACACACACACACACACACACACACACACAACACACACACACACACCACACACACACACACACACACACACACACACACACACACACACACACACACACACACACAACACACACACAACACACACACACACACACACACACAAGGCAGGCCTTCCCTCCTCCCTCCCCTCTGCTCTTTTTGTGGTGCTGGAAGAATGGGGGGACAAAACGCTACTAAACACTGAGCGGACTGCTCGCTGGGGAGGCAGAGCGGTTTTGACATGGAGATTAGGCTCTGGCTATTGTTCCACAAACACACAGACACGCACACAGACGTGCACGCGCACTCTTCGCGATCTGCTACGGGCAGTCAAACACACGCAAGCCCACGAAGATGGGAGGTTTCAGGCAACAGAACAGAGAGACATGCAGACAGAGTTCCCCTATCAAAGGCAACTAAAGAGTTTGACCAAGATGGGACAGGGCTGAAGCAGAGGGCCGTGCCTTTTTCTGGAATGATCAGCAGATGACATAATGGCAGAGTGAAAAAAAAAGAATAAGTCCGCTTGACATTGTTTGGCAGGGGTTTGGGAGAGAGGAGGGGGAGCACAGTGGCTGTCGTAAAGTGCAGGGTGAGCATAAATGGGGAAATTAGGGAGGGAGGGGGCAGGGAGCAGAGGAGGACGGGTGCAGGTCAGCGCCGTTGGACAATAGCGTTTCGCTGGTGTGTGAGTGTGTGTGTGTGTGTGTGTGTGTGGTGGTGTGTGGGAGGGGGGGTTAGAGGGTTGGAACGTGAGCAGTCAGCAAGCTGGGGTCGTGACATCGGAGTGTCAAACAAACAAACTACTGACACTTACAAATACACGGCCCGCACGGGGCTATTCTTAAACAGACACAATGTAGCAGACAGTCGGAGTGTGACAGAGCACAAAAACACTATTTCATTCACGTTGTGTCGGTGTGTGTGTGTGTGTGTGTGTGTGTAAACTACTCCTCGCGTGTACAACCCACACAAGTCGTCTTACTTGGTGCCACTCTGAGACATTAGTCAATTGGTAGTTGATCTCTGCGAGCATTGTGTGCGTACATGCTTTAGGGCGCGTGCGAGATCAAGCGCTACATACTGAGATTAAAGTCAGTGAAAGAGTTACCATCGCTCATGCAGGAGACCTTTGGTGTCACTGTGGCGGAGTGACAGATACATTTGTCACTTTGGACAAGGATTCCTTTATTATACCGACAGCTCGGCATAAGATGTATTAGGGCCTGTGAAAGTGAACTAAGCTGTGGCTCAATCACAGCACGGAGCTGGACAGAATATACAATATCTACCGTACACGCAGGTAAATACACTAAATTATATTAGGTCCGCATCAACTACTCCCAACACGCTCAGGGACTCAATGTTGACAGCAGTCTTGGTTCATTAAGTTGCTGGTGGGGGACAGAGGATCCCTGATAGTCACTAAGGGTGAGTGTGTTCAATGTAAAAGGAAGGGAATGGTTCAAAGGAGCACATCACTGCAACTCCTTAATCATAGCTGGCAGGGGTCAGCCGGCACAGACATGAGATGCAGCGAGGAAAGTGTGCGTCTGTGTGTGTTTGACTATGCACACTTTGTTGGAGCGTATAAGAGTGTGTGTGTGTTGTGTGTGTGTGTGTGTGTGTGTGTGTGTGTGTGTGTGTGTGTGTGTGTGTGTGTGTTGTGTGTGTGTGTGTGTGTGAGTGTGTGTGTGTGTGTTTGCCCGGCTGAGAGGCAGATGAGAGAGAGACAGCGAGAGCGTGTTTCTCACACTCACACTCAAGAGCCTGTGAAAGGTCAGCGCTTAGTGCTAACAGTGCAAGATAAAAAGTGGCACACACACACACACATATGTTATGCTCATGCACTGGCGCATACTTAAGTCCAGAATAGGAAAACACTCAAGTATCCTTGGTCAAAACTATATTAGTCGCCTGCCAAAAGTATTCCGACCATCTGACCCGTCTGATATGATCAGTCTCAAACGTTGGTACACACACCTCCGCTAATTTATTCATATGCAGAAGGAAACTAGGTTTACAGTTGTTTTTTTTTCGGTTTAGGGTGAAATTATTTCGCTGAAAAGCATTTGGATAAAAGGACAACCTCCGTCTTTTGCCAACACTTTCCCTGTGATAGTGGTCAACAATGGAGCAGAAAGCACACAGATGACCTCAGAGTGCTAAGCGACATCCAGAACAACCGGAGAGAAGAGCAGAAAGACAGAGAAGCCTGGACGGGCCTCACTCTCTGTTTCTCTCTCTCTCTCCTCTCTCTCTCCCTCTCTCTCTCTCTCTCTTCTCTCTCTCTCTCTCTCTCTCTCTCTCTCTCTCTCTCCTCTCTCTCTCTCTCTCTCTCTCTCTCTCTCTCTCTCTCTCTCTCTCTCTTCTCTGTCTCTAGTAAGCCCCTTCACAGTCATCAGGGCTTTCCAACGCTTCCTGTTTTCGCAGGGGAGAATTGTGGGAGATAATCTCCTGCTGCCTATTGGCTGACAGCACACAAAAAGCGGCCCTGGAAAGCGGGCTTTTGTTACTGCGGCGACTCAAATCCAGCGGCTGGCTTTTCTTTCTCCCCGGCCCTGCCGAGGCACACACACTGTGCCACACCATCAGCGAAAAAAAAGAAAAGAGAAGGAATGACATATAGAAAAGGGGGAAACCCTCCTGACCCTACGCTATGCAATAGCACATGACTGGCAACAAACACTGAAGCACGTCGCTAAGAGAGCCACACAGAGATGACAAAGGAGGCAAGGTGTTTGTGTGTTCGCGGAAAAAGAAAAAAATAAACTATCCATCTAGAATAGGCCTACATCAAGATACATCCCACCAACTTCTGATAATATGCGGTGCATCACTACACTGTATCTCCTTACAAAGGCCAGAACCTCGGCTGACTTTATTAATTGACCGTCTTTATTTAATCCATTCATTAATCTGTTTGTAATTATTCATCCTAAATCAAAACAATATCTGCAATCATAATGAGACATCTTAAAGCTGGTGGGATTATACAATAGGCTGTCACTGGCAGCAGCGGCAACAATGGTATTATGACAACACATTTCAGAAAACACCAAAAGTCAAAAAACATTGACAATAGTCTTGAAAGGAGCTTAATGGAGCGGGACAACAACTACGGCGTCCCCCCGAGTCGTTAGGGGCAACCCACTTCCCACGTTCATTAGGTCCTTGACATTCAAGACATGATTAGTGGAGACCTGATTAGCCGTCAAGACTTTATGCATGAGTTCAGCCCGTCGCTAAAGAGGCCGCTTACTGTCTGAATCTAATTAGTTAAGTCTCATTCCCATACATGTCTACAAACGTCCTGCTTGAGTCCATTGTCCCCTACTGAAAACATAAACAAACTAATCTGACTGATAATCCATTCACTGTCTTGACCTTGTTTAAGTATCTGATGAGGCCACCAAAGACAGAGGAGACGATGGAGTTACAGTGGTTAATGCCCTTATACTGTAATGGCAACTGTGGCGGGGAGGCAACTTCATATTTAATCGCTGAGCTTTTGTGGTGCATCAGCGTTTACAGGTGGTTCCCTTGCTTTGCAGATACATCCCGAACTCTTTTTCCAACCTAACCGACGATGTGTCATGTGATGGACATGGACAAGGGGGACATGGTTGGTTGGTTGGTGGACGAAAGAGAAAGGACAGCTGGGAAAAAAAGGGGGGACCTTTTATTTTCTGATTTGAATAAGATGGCCTGGATACGTCCCCCCCCCCCCCCCCCCCCGACCCCCCACACACCGTATGGTCCGAGAGGTGTTACACACACACAGAACAACGACACGCAAAACAAACTCGGTCGCGCACGCTATGCTAACGGCCACTGTTGTTGTTCTTGTTTTTTTCTTTGTGCTGCTATCATGTTGTTTTTTGTTTCAAATATCCTTGGTTTAACGCTCATCCTCACCAGGTTCCAGGCTCTTTTCCTCCCTCCCCTCTCCTTTGTTTAACCATCCTCCCTACACCTGCTCGCTTAACCACTCCTCTGTCTCTAGGCTCCATCCTCCTCTCTGCCCTTCCCCACCCCTCCATTACTCATCTCAGCTCTTTATCTTTAGAATACTCATAGGCTCCCTGGCTCCGCCATGTTAAACCCATTCAACTTCCTCTTCTATCATCCTTTGCATAAAACCATAACTTGGCAAAGGGAAAAAGAGGGCCTGGTTTTCAAGACAGACAAGCGTACCACTGTTCTCTGGTCACACTGAAGCTGGGACACATCACCAACAATAAATCAGACTTCCCCTTTTGAAAGCAGGTGCGTAGACACATTTAGAAAATAAGAAATGTGGCGAAAGACGATACTAGAGAGTGTTATCCATCTCGACACTTGTTACACACAGCAAAAGTCACCACGTAAAGAAAGACTAAGGTACAACAAATGAGTCGAAAAGATATGTTTAGCTAAAATTAAAAAAGGGAGATATTGGTAAAAGCAATACATTATAATAAATCAATTAAACAAGGGCTGAATGGGAAGAACTTGTTTGAGCCTACCTTGACATCTGAGAAGAACATCTTGAGCATGTTGGAGCTCGGGTAGCGGGTGTAGAAGAACATAAGCTTGGCCTTCTTCAGATGGTTAGGGGAGAGACCCTCTTGGATCTGAAAATAGCTGTCATTAAGGACGCAACACACTGTTTGGAAGGGAAACAACTTATGGCAGAGCAGCTATTGATATTATCACACATACAGTACAATATATGCGTGCTAATGAGTGGCAGAAAGATTGGCAAGAAATGATGGCTTGGATGATGGGTAACCAAATTTCCTTTCAGGCCTGAATGGAGGAGGGGAGGAGAGGGAGGGGGGGCTGAAGACATTGCGCCAAAGCAAAAAAGACCATTTGCTTTCCATTAGCATTGTCCGTATCAGGTGTGAGAGTGTCACGGTAAATAAAACGCCGAGCAGCACTACAGCCGATGCTTTTACATAAGGAGACTCATTTCACAGTCAAAGTGAGCATACGCCTTTTGCCTATACACCCTGCGCTAACCTTCACCCGAGAAAAAAGGAGGAAGAAAAAAAAGGAAGACATTTGCATATCACAGACAAAGACAGCAGTTAACGCCAGTGACGGGCAAGAAAGGCCTTAATGGCTTGGCGACAGCACATGCCAAGCCCCGGAATATGACTGTCTGATGTTGGCTTCATATCAGTTAGAAAAACAAGGTCTCCGAGATAGGGCCCCCCAAAAACACTGGCCCAAGCAACATGAAAAAACCTTCTTCCACTTACACATGGGCCGTATTCAAATACATGTCAGAGGCCGTGTCTTCCTAATGGATCGCCTGGATTGAGCAGCAAGAGAGGATGGAGATGGGCCGGTGGGGGCACCTTGAGGGGATAGTATGGTTCCAACCTTCAATTACATCCCCCTCTTCCTCCCTCTGCTCCACCCCTACCCCCCAGCTCCTCTGTTGCTGCCAACCCCTTGGAGGAGCAAGAGAAGGAGTAGAGGGGCTCTGAGGCTTTGGACACAGCCAGCAATGGGGAGTAGGGGGGGGGGGGGGGGAGGCTGAAACACATCTGCGCCACCGAACGGCCCAAGCCATTTCCATGGTGAATTAACAGCCGTATAATGCATCTGATAATATCAATCTGGAGGATAAGACATTGAAAAGGGACCGGGGGGTAGGGGGCGGCGGGGCTGCATGTTAAAACCTCAGGCTGTTTCAACAAGGGGTTTTCCATCAAGCAGAAGCAAGACAGGCCTTTAAATTACACAGAAGATGCAGCCCGAAGTTTTTTTTTCTCATGAAGACTGTTTACACTTGAGTGGACAAAATACATTGCTTGACATTATTTATGATCTACAGAGGGGTGGCTGTGTGATCGTTAAAATCAGTCAAGTGTCCAGATGTAGTTGTAACTATAGAGCGGGGAAGAAGGCATCAGCTGCTAGATTGGATTGCCCTTGGCCTCAGGGTTACGCAGCAAAGCCAGCAAAATGCTGAACCACACTGGGCTGGCTCCTTAAAGACCCTGTCTACTTTGTCTGATTCAGTGAGGGAGAGGCAGAAGGAGAGAGAGAGAGGAGAGAGAGAGAGAGAGAGAGAGTTGGTTGTAAACGCAGCGAGGGTCTTGTGGGGGAAACCCTGGCAGACTGGTGTTACTCTGTCAGGCCTGGCCAAAAGAGCAGCAC
Source organism: Ammodytes dubius (assembly GCA_026122265.1). Taxonomy (NCBI): domain Eukaryota; kingdom Metazoa; phylum Chordata; class Actinopteri; order Uranoscopiformes; family Ammodytidae; genus Ammodytes; species Ammodytes dubius. Next base: position 5,495,992 of record CM047522.1, on the reverse strand, counting down.
TTCACTCTCCACACCACACCATCTGCTCCAAGTGGAGGGGATACAATGGATCCTCACACACAGCGAGAGACTAGAATAAAAAAGGCCAGCTCTTTTTCAGCATAGGGCAAGGTGGGATTTATTTGCGGCGAGAGCTGTATACACTTACACTTAGATTAATTTGTTTTTTGCTTTTTTCAATTAGGATTAGCATCGCTTTCCCGTATCATTGAAATTTAAAATGATTTTGAAACAAAAAGACGTGGAGATTTTTACCTCTCAAGCCATAAAAACAAGATCACCTCCCTTCAGACGACAATTACCGAGCTTCATATCTCCTGATGAGGCATTTTCATCTCCAATTCACTCACAGCTTGCAAATGTAATTGTGATTGGGCTTAGGGGTGGCGTGCAAGGCTATTATTTTGTCATGATGGCGCACTCATACCAGCTGGCCCACTGTTCGTCTGCCACATCTGACAAGACATCATCATTCTCACAACACTTCCCCAAACCCCAAAGTCATAAGAGGGAAATAGCTGCACCACTTCCTAATTCCAGGTGTAAGGACAAGAATATTTGGAGTCGGACTGAGAACAAATGAGGAAATTGATAGCAGCCATCTGCTCCATAATGCTGCAGAGAGCTGGTGAACTTGAACACACCTCGCACTATGTCTGACATGCTGTCTCTGGCTTGCCAGGCTCAAGAAAGAAAAAAAATAAAGGCTACGGAGATGTAAAAAAAAAATGGAAACTGCTATAAATGGAGATTAAATATGCAAATAAACTGATTCATAAATGTAATACTAATTAGAATTTTTTGTTTAACAAACTATATCTTGTAATTGCCAAACTTTGTTCCTAAACCTGTGGAATAATCACTAGGAATCAAAAATAAAAGATTTAAAAGCATAAAGCAACAACACATGGTTTTGCCTATTCGTTCCATTTAAGGGGAGTACATCCGGTAATGCCCTGAATTAAAAAAATGCTGCAATAGAAGCCACAGCATCTGGCATATGTGGTTATTGTTTGATTGTTTTCTACTTTCTCTCCGTCTCTGTATGTCTCTCTCTCCCTTTACTCTTTTCATCCCTCCATCGGGAGCCCGTAGAAGCAAAGGATTATGGATCTCTGAAAAGCGTTCACCCTTGGGTCAGAAGACAAGACAAGGCGAGGTAATGAAAGATAAACAGCTCGCTGCAAACACCTGTTAACGTCCGCTTCAAAGAAAAGAAAGGGAGGAGGGGGGTTTGCAGGGAGGGAAAACAAAAAAATAAGTATTTGGCTGCCAAGCAACAGCCGAAGGCCCCCCCGGGCTGTTGACAGATCTTTATGAAATGAAAAAAAAGAGAAAGAAACGACAATGATTGTGGGCTTTTTACAACAGCGATGGATGATAAGAGGAACACGAGAAAACACAAGCAATCATAAATATACATCTTTACCGAGTCCTCAGGCGAACCTTTTGTGACATGCACACACTAAAAGACACAAAGACATACACACTGGAAAAAAGCCAGGCGCTCAGGTACACACAAGCAAAACACAAGCATCCAAAGTGTTAACTACACATAGTCACTTAGCTAATAAAGCCCTAACAGGTAAAAAAAGAAAAAAGATTAATTTCTGAAGCGTGTGATGAATGCTAATGACTTGGATACAAAGCTTTCTAAGGACAACCAGTGTGACACAAATCAAACATTCATAAGGGTTAAGCGGTGTTGAATACTGAGGGACTAAGGAGGTATAGGGGAAACAGAGAAGGAAGTGAATGTACCTGCTTAAGCTATTAGTCCTGAGTCCCCAGGGGTTTCAATTTGAGCCTCCCACAGGGGATAGCGTCTTTATCCGTAGGGCATGCTTGGAGCACACTCGGGTTAAACTATAAAGAAGGCTATATAACACCATTTGTGTGCCAAGTTTCAGGATGCTATCTCCCTCCATTTTTTTTATTAAAAGGAATTGGGGCAGTAAATGTCGTGGGGACCTTATCTTTGTGAGTAAGTGATATGTGACAAGAAAGCTTTTAAAGCACTTAGGGTTGAAGATGGAGGAAAAGGCTGTAGGACGAGGTACGTGTATAAAAATAAATACAACAATGCAGTAGAATGGAGAAGAGAACACCAGTGGGAGGACAAGTGATTCATCAACAATTTCTCAGATTCTTAGGACAGTTTCAAACAGGCTAAAAAATATTAGATATTTAACTCTTTGTGGTTCAGCTGTAAGGTTTTTCACCTGTCTCTACGGAATCACCACCTGAAATCAGATATTTGCCGGATTATAAAGGCATGAGCTGGTCTCAACTGGACCAGGTAACGTTAAAACATCAGACCCCTCAAAAGCACACTCTCTCACACACACAACCCCAGATTTTTTTAAAGGATACGTTGCTGCCTGAGTAGGGTGAGATGTCGGACATGTCCTGGAGGTCGCCACACTCAGACTTGATGAGGGACAGGGAGAGTCCCTCGGCTGTGCTGCCAGGGTGCGCTGGTGAACAAGAATGACGGTGGTGTCCCATGTGGTGGTGGTGGTGGTGGTGACCTGATGCCATCTTGGTCCTCAGGCTGGTGGTCTCCCGGGACAGGTCCATGGAGTCTGGTGAGGAACGGTCCTTTCCTGGGTAGCCACCTGTGGGTGGACCAAGGGGACTCTGGAAAGGGTAGCCCATGAGAGGCAGTGGAAAGGGGTGTCTAAAGGATGGAGGGCTGAAGCCCATGGAGGCAGAGAGTGAGGAGGGGTGAAGGGCGGGGTGGTGGTGTCCGCCATGGGCACCCACAGCTGAGGACTGATGGTGGTGCTCACTTGGTGTCTTCCTCACGACTAAGGGGAGTGCCTCGGTTTGGTCATTGGTGGTACCTGGCATCCCGGGCATGCTGGCAAAGGTGTCTAGTGGATTGGGAATGATGACATCACCGAAGCACTGCAGCCTCTGGTTGGCGGTGTGGAAGTTGGGATTGTCTCCATTGACAACAGTGGGAAATCTTTCAGAAGGTATGGAGAGTGTTGGAAAGGCCTGCTGGGGTGTCGGGCGTGGAGGCTTGGCAAAAACCTTAACCACTGTGTCCACCACCTGGGTCATGGCTGAATTGAGTTCCTGCTTCAGTGTTTCTGCCAGCTGTTTACCTTCAGCATGCATGGAGGAGGCCGGACCACCCTGTCCTTTGCTCCGGCTGAGGCCCTCTCTCCTTGGCTTTCCGCCCCCTGCCAGCATTGCCTGCTCCTGAAGCAATGCCCGTGCCCTGTCCAGGAAATGGCCTGGGTCAAGGTCAGACATCTCATTGTCAGATCGCATATCATCACCACCCCGGTCGTCACCGCCTGTGTCAGACCTGGCTGGGCTGTCCTCAGACATGTTTCCAATGTCATTGTGGAGGTCATTGTGGAGGTCGTTGTGTTCTGAGTCGTCGGTTGAGTCGTAGATCTGAAAGAATTTCTCCTGCAGCTGGCGAAGCTGTTTCTGCATGTCCTCAAGCTGCAGCTTCAGTTGCCGCCGCTCCTCCTGCTTCTGTTCCTTCCTCTGGCACACCAGCTGGGTGAAGCTCTGCTGCTGCTGCTGAGGCAGACGCTGCTTACGCTTGTTCTCTCGGCTGCTGCTGCTGCACACCTCGCCTCCCCGTGGACTGCTGGGGGCCTGCTGCTGAGACTGAGGTGGTGGACAGTCTAGATCCATCTCCCTTTCTCCATCCATCTCATGGTCCCGCTCATGACGGGAAGAAGCAGGTACCACAACACTGGGTGAGTGGCTCATACCACGTATTATGTTTTCTACACGGGCCCGCTTGGCACGAAGGTGTTCATCATTAAGACGTTCAATGTCAAAGGCGGCCAGGCCAGGAGGACGACCAAACGGTGACAAGCACTCTTGAGGGGTGCTGTCCTGGGAGGAGTTACTGCATGCGTCCTCCTGGGGAGCATCTGAACTTGCATTGGAGAGCCCTGATCCGGGGAAGCCTACATCCCCTCGATCACCCCTGTCCCCTCTTTCTCCCCTCTCGGGTCCTCCTCCATTTTTAGCCATGTTATTCTTGAGAAGCTGGGAGATAATGGTGGTGCCAGGGAAGGGCATCATGTGTCCTCATACGAGTTGGCCCTCTTCAGTAGCTTTCGGAGAACATTGGACTTGGACTCACTGTCGTTGGCTGATACAACGCCAGGCCCACCATGTGTCTGCACTACAGAGCACTCCATGGAGTCGGCGTCTGATCCGTGGTGAGAGTGGGAGCTCAGAGAGTTCATGGCACTGAAAATGGCTGCTTTGGCGCGGGCAATGTTATCAGTGGTTGCTGTTGTGGCTGCTGCTGTGGAGGAGGTTGTGCTGCCCACGGTCCTCTTAACACCGATGTCCACACGTCTTCGCTTGGTCTGTCTGTTCAGGAGGGAGTCGCTGTCATGGTCCGGCATCACGGGCTGCTGCTATTGGGCCATATCCCACAAAACCCACTCCTCTAGGATGTAAGCCAGTTAGTACCTGTTGACAAAAATTCAAAGATCCATGAAATATTTTCAAAATCTATCTCCTAGAATACTTCAAATTCTAAATTAAATCAACATTGAACAGAAAAACGTGGACTGAAAGAATAAAAATCAACCTCTTGAAAAATTGCAATAGCCAATATTATAGATATAAACTGAACAGTTTTGTTTCAAGCCAGCAGACAATCCCTCTTAATATGTATCTAAAAGGAGAGGGGCGTCCATGGTTACATTAAGGCAGTAAGGACCAGTGACAGAGGGGTAAAGGGAACAGGCAAGATGGGGTCAGAATTAGGCCTTGGCTCCACATTCCAGGGCAAAGTCCTACATTTTATCCTGTCCCCTGTTACACGCCGCGTGACACTGAACCAGTTCCCACGGAACACAAAGCTGCATAAAATTATGATAATTACTTAAGTACTTGTCCTCATTTCCATTTTTGTGCGGATTGAGCCAACATACAAAGCTATTAACTAACTAAATAAATAAAAAATAAATGGTGCTCAACAAAATGTGGTATACAAGCGGAGGCAATGCACATTGTACGTCTCACATTGATCATTTACCAAATCCAATTATAGTGAGTGAGCTATCGCATGATCTGCTCAACAGAAATATTCTCATTTTAAGCCGTGTTTACAAAATAGTGTCATTTTAAAATGCAATTACCATTTTCAGCTCAATCAATATCGCCATCATATCTTAAGTAATGGGGTAAGTGACACAAAAGAAACAGAAAATAGGCCTATTGATTTTGGTGCCAGCATGAGCTCACTTCTGTGTTTTTTGTTTCTCTTTTCATCTGGCAAGGGCAGTTAATTCTGCTCAAATGAATAGGTCGCAAGGGTCAACTCTGGCAAGGAGCAACTTAAAGCGCTCTTACAAAAACCCCTAATGCTTCTCTGAAAGCAAAACGTTTTGTCAGTACAGGCCTGCATCAATAACGCTATGTTGACAGAAGTGGCAGCATCTTAGTCAAAGCCCTATTAGATGCATCCAATCTCAAATGCAGGGATATTCTCAGAGACTTTATAATATATGCCTTTCTTTAAAAAAGGAAAATAAAATGATATTAGAAAATGTTTAAATTTGTGTTGTCGTCTAAAAAATGTTTTAGAATTGGCTTAAGTGGTGTAACAATTTATATTTTCTGTTACACTATGTGAACAGAGCCCTTATTAAGGCTTATGGTGGATCAGATAAAAATGATAAAATATAACAAATATAAAATTCTTTACTTGACTTCCTTTGAACAGGTTGAAAATATACTTTCACTGATATAAGCAGACTTTAAGTTAGATCTAAGTAACAAGTAACTACACATTTTTCATTTTAAATATAAAAATGTCAAACATCGATGTTTACTTTTGTAATGTTATTCTTTGACTAAAGCATTTAAAGACATCTAATTCAAAGGATTGTGCGGGGAGATTTGAATTTTTCTTAAACTGATTATTTGTTTGCTCTAACTAAAATAAAATATATCAGCTTCTCTGCATTCTTCCTTGCCTCACAGACACATTCAACCTGTACACACATTCACAGGCACGAACACACACACAGACACATTTGCTGTTGGCTTTGTTAGACACTGTGTGTGATACACCACACAAGTGGCATGCATTGGCAGGTTTTTCATTTTGGAAAAACATTTTGTAAATTGACACTCTGTAAAAGGGCAAGATAAAACTGTCAAAGTCCAAATTTACTGGGAGACCAGGTTGGGTTTACGTTTTTTTTCCACTGAATTGAAGTAACACCACTATTTTAAAATACAACTGTTTGTTAAATGGCTTCGGCCCAAGTCTTGACAGAGTTAGGGCCATATATCCAGCAGTACAGACAAGAGGTGATACATCTCCAAGAAGAAAAACACAACTTGACTTGATCGCCTCAGGATAATGACAATGAGCTTGAAATAGTCACCAACACCTGTCTTTTCCGACGGCGCACCTGTCTCCCATTGCCCATGCGCACTCTCTCCCTCGTTAAAAAAAAAAAAAACTTTCAACAATTTCAAGCTATGGACAACCGATATGGTGTTCGCTCAACTTCAACCTGTATAGACCTTTAACAAGTTTCATGACAGTGAACCTTACAACGAAACCGGTCGGATGATAAGAAACAAAAAGGTTTCAGGTTTGTAACTCGAAAAATAATATTCTCTTGCTGTATGTAACTTTAAGGGGTTAAACTGTCAATCCATCAACATTCACGCATGAAATGGTTCAAAGTGAGACGTGGCTGCTGTTTCATTCGTAGGCTACATTTAATGGTCAATGGATACAACACGATATCAAGAACCAGAGAGACAGAGTTGCGCACACTTAAAAGCAATATACTGGAAGCCTTTTTTTATCACAACTGTACAAAATGACTGCTGCAGGAGAGACACCAAAGTCACAACACAAGAGAACTGACAAGTTCCGCAAATGCCTGGATTAGGATTGTATTTCTTCTAATTAAAAAGCCGTGTATGAGGTGTTCAAATGTGATTTGGACCTACAAGACACCGCAACAGCAAATCCAAGGTTTTCAACTGGATTTATCAAAAAGCCTACATGATAAAACTCAGTGTCCGTCTAACATCCACCAATGCTAAAATAACAAAAAAATAATAGGCTGATATCACGCTCGTTCGAAACTTACTTCGGAAAGTTGCAAATCAACTTGATCTCGGCGTTGACGAGGAAGGCTGGGCTACCGTCCGCAAATCATCCTCGCAACAAAAAAATACACGGGCTGCTCGCGAAACTCTTCCCACATATCAAGGTGAGGGGGAACGAAACAGAGCAAAACGCTGTCGTAGAGATATCATTAGCTGTGGATCCACCACAATACATTTCCCCCCGTTAATGGTGTTTATTTATCTTTCTTCCGCCCACCGTGCATCAGATGAGGCAGAACAACAACAAGAGAGGGAGGTATATTCGAGGATAGAGGTTACTTACCCTTTAGATGAAGAGGGGGACAACCTGAAACTCCTAACGGCACAAAAAAAGAGAGGAATATAAGCAGAGCGCCGCGGACCGCTGGACGCTGGGATGTTACAATTTCTCAGAGAAAGGAAGAGAGCCCGAGTAAAGTCAGCGGCGCGAGCCAAAGGAACAAAATAGAAAAAGAAAAATATAGATGGTGAAAAGAGCTCTTGCGCGTCGGTCTCTCCTTCTATCCTCTGCTGTGACTAAAAGAGTGAGAGACATAGAGAGAGTGCAATTGAGAGAGAGAGAGAGCGAGCGAGAGAGAGAGAGACACTGCCTGTGTGCGTCTCCGAGGCGCACTGGATGCAGAGGACTGGATGCTGGAGAGCGCTCCTACGCCACTAAAGATTCACTTTAAGACACGGCTGAAGGAAACAGGAAGACGCGTGCGTCACGAGCGGCGTGATGTAACTGTCGCAACCTACCAATAAGAGGCGTCCGTCCGGTCCGGAGAACAGCGCACTGAACTTGACCAGGGAATGGGGACTTGAGCATGCAACTATAAGAGAGAGAGAGAGGGAGATAGTGGGGAAAAAAGGAAATACCACTCTTACTAATCTCTTTCTTCCCAAATCATCGACTAAGCGAGTATAATCATCGTTACGCACTTTGACATTGCACCACCTTTAAGCGTAATACACATTGTCCACATCTTAGTATGATATTTATACTAGTATACACTACTTAATTAAGTTCCTTTTGCACTGGTTTTAAGTATGCTATATTAGAGACTTTGAAGAAAGTGTCGAACAATCTGAATAAAATCAATTTCACGATAACTGCTAATTTTTTTTGTATATAAAATACATGGATTCGTTTGGCAACCAGTGAGACTATGTATCCCCATGTAGGCTATTAATTACAAATAATATTAAAATCATGGATAAATGCAACATTAAATCATTTGCTTAGGCATTTCGTTTTGTTCCGTATAGCCTATTATTTGCATATGTTTTAGCCTTCTTGTGACGGTAAAGTTACAAATGAATTTTAGAATCAAACGGACTTGCTTCAACGCTTGTGTTAATGCATGTTTCGACCATGTGTATGGGAGCTTATTAAAAAGGCATTACCAATCCCATAGCCCAGTCATTTTTAATGGTCACCAACTTTTTTCAATTGTATATACAAATGCCTGGACGACTTTTTTATTTTAAACATCAGCTTATAGCCTATATACTTATATCCTACAGTTCTTTTTGTTTTTGTATTTTATCTAAGATTACAACTGGTACACTTTTAGACTAGACAGCTTTCCAGAGGGGATAACAAGTCGTGGGTCACTTGGGTATTGGAGGGTTCAGAGTGGCATGTAGAAATATTTTACGTGCAGAGTTTTCTCATTGGTCGCAGCGCAGTCTGATTTATGGACAAGCAACGCGGCGGCGGAGGCTCCGAGCTTTGCTTTGGAATTCAGATTATCCCGGGTGAGCCAATATCTGAGGGGGAAGCTCAGCGTCTGTTTGTCAAATGCTCCGTTAAGAGCCGAAAATCATCATGGAACGTCTGTCACTCGGATCTCACAGCCTGCCACTGAAATGTCCCCCGCGTGCGTAAAAGATCGCACTGTCATCAAAAAATGATTAAAACAAATTATCTAGCCTACATATATATTTTTTTTATAAAGGCTAGATAAAAGTCCTTTATATTTTGCATATCTCAGAATTTTAAATGAATAATTGGATTCCCCTCCCTTTGATTATTTTCCCACCTGTAAGGCTGAACCCTGCCGACACTGACATCTGATACTTTCCACAGAAAAACCTGTTTGACGCTTTTGATTTATGAAATGATGACGGCTGCTCGTCCTCATCCGCATCATGCATTCATACAATTTTCATATACTTCGAATTACGCTGCAGTTTTGAGCTCTCCAAATATTTCAGACTTTAACTTTTACAACAGGTTTTTTAAGGGTACAATTTAAAAAATATATATAATTTAAGAATTAATTGATTCCTTTTTTTGTGCTACTGAAATTAATCTTCACGTAAGGTATATTTTCTTTCCATCTTCACTTACGATTCGTCTGTATAAAACAGTGAGTTCACATTAATTTGACTCAGCCTGCGTTTCTGCAATCAGACCAAGCGTAAGCCTCGCGTGCAAGAAATGACCTATATGTATTTCATAACGAACGCATGAAGATGTAGGCCATTCTTCTTATTATTATTGGTAATTGTTACACATATTCATATTCAATATATTTTAATTTGTTGGAGCCACTAAAGTAAACGTTGTTCATTCACTATTTTTATCAGATCATTGTCTTTCTTTTCTGCTCTAGGTTTTTACACTTTGGTTTCATTTGCTGCGCGCATAATCTTCTTCTTTTTTTATCCTCTGCACAAACAGGATCCTACGGTACTTAACGATACATCTTATTTTCCACTTGCTCGTCTGTCCGTCAGGTGCCAAAAAGGAAAAGGCGAGTCTCTTTTCCATGTCGCAAGCAAGTGTTTTTTTTTTTTTGGGACGAACGAATTGCAACGAAGTCAGCAAAAGTTTGTGTGTCTGGAGTGTCTTTTCCAAAGCAGGTGTCCCGGTGTTCCCCCTCCCCGCTCTCTCACTGGCCTGTGGCTGATTTGGCCTCGGCTCCCCTGGGTTCCGTCGGTGCGCACACAGGCTGGAAAAACAGGCCGGGACATTAAAGAAAAGCGTGTTTGGAAAGGGAAGACTCGGGTGAGGTGTTAGAGGAAACGTGTTGGTTAACACTGGCTGCTCTTATCGCGGCCCGTTCCAGGTGGATCAACCCTGTGGTGTATGTATTTATCTCAAACTCGCTTTGCGCCCCCCCCCCTTATTTTGGGTCGAGTGCGCCACACCTCGATGCCCAAGACTGATAATGCGCTCTGGCATTGCGCACTGATGGCTGAATGT
>CM047522.1:5388168-5480668 GCA_026122265.1 Ammodytes dubius | reverse complement strand
CCTACAAGGAACTTTTAAATGTTAACGAAACAGTGTTATTTTCCCTCAGATGATCCTGAATGACCTGTAACAACAACACAAAGTGAAAAGGCCATTACTAATTTGCACAGGTCTGATCACCTGGAACTTAGACAAAACGCTTTACGGCAGACATGCCGAAACATCCTGTATTTCCCGAACTGTAATAAATCATAGTTTGCTGTGCTTCACCATCGTCATATTAACATTAATCTTATAGGAACATTCATAACCTCATCTTGTTGCATCCTGCGGTCTCTCTTTCACTCGCTTCCTAAACAAATGCACACTACTGTAACGTGGGCCAATGACAGCAGGTGCTTATGTCAATAAAAACACTACAGTTTTTTATCCAAACGGGGCGCTAGAATCAACCAAAACAGAATCTTCCTCGTAGCCACTTTAAGTTAAGATCTGCATACTTCTTCCACCACTGTTTATTTCATTGTTATATCGGCACCACTCTCCATGCTACAGTATTTTGATTACAGCTCTGCATTAACCTTAAGGATCCAGGCACCTTTATATAGGGTAATGTACGTGTGGCTTGTAATTAATTGGAGTAGCTTGGCCATCTATCCCGTGTTGGGCCATGCGTGAACAAGCTCCAAACACAGGTTAAAAAAAAATCCAGCCACCTATAAAGTGCTCCTGTACATCTGCACACACACATTAAAAACAAAGGCCATACACAACACAAGTAGTATATGTACACTGCTCCACACGCACAAGGCCTACATCCATGCAAATTACTCCCAGCCATTTTCAAAGACTTCCCCCCGTGGACACAGGCGTCTGCCAGCGCTGCTATAAATCACGGCGAGGGCTGGTGCTGAGGGCAAGGCACACCTTGTCCACGTCGCCCCCACTCCTGGGCTGAATAAACCATAACATCCTGCCTCTCGTGCTGCTGACGCCCTCCTAGCACGACCCTAGAGAAGACCCCCCATACCTCCCTCCATGTCTATGCCCTCATCTCCCTCTCCCTTCCTCCATCTAATCTCTCACTCTATCCCCGCTATTGTTCCTCCTCTTCCAACTATCTATCTTTAGGAAATTTTAGCTGGTTGCAGTGGACTTTTTTTTAGGGGAAGGCCCTGGTTGTTTGGAACAACACACCACCTCCCTCCCCATATTCACTTTTTTTTTCATTCCAATGACTTCCTGCTTTGAAGAGTGGGATGAGCGAAAGAAGAAAAAAAGGAGAGAGAGAGAGAGAGAGAGAGAACACACATAGCATAAACAGCAGGAAGCAAGTGTTTAACAGGGAGGATGCCAACACCCTCATCCTGTCGTGTGCCTGCTTTGGTTCAGGTGCTCAGGCCCAATCAGCTCCATGTACCTCAGGGTGTGCCCACCTTGGCTGAGAAGGTGCTCTCTTCCCTCACGGCCCCCTATGGAGGAAGTATAATGTTTCTGGAAAGAGAAAAGAGAGGGATTTTTTTTTTTTTTACAGAGCCGACTGTACAGGTTGATAATGGAGCATTAAACCCTCTCACCACCAAACAAAGACATTAACTGTGAACAAAAGAATAAAGAATGCCTGGAGTGTTGGGTTATCTGCTGATGATTTCCCCTTTGATTTTTTTAACAACTGCGCAGGGAGAAGCTAAAGCAAACAGTCCCAGCCCAGTGTCTGGCTCTTGGCATTCCACTTTAAGGTCTTATTATAGACAAAAACCCAGCGCGGTGGAAAAAAGAAAAAAATCCCACTATGTGTTTCTTGGCATGAAACCACAGAAATGATTACCTCCTTTAAAAAGTAATTCCTGAGTTTGCAGATAATTCACCAATATGCAACAGTGTGTTTGAATTTTTAAAGCCATTCTGTAGGAGAAATGTGAATCCTATTTAAGATGTCATCATTTAAAATGTTGGAACAAAACTGCTCCTTTAGTCACAAATAAAACACATGCACATACAGGCCCTTGCATACACACATATGTATTTTCATGTGGATGTAGCCACACACACATACACACCCACAGTCACACACATGCAGAGCACACACGCAGGTCCCAATCTCTCCCTTACCCCTTGTATGCCTCGGTACATCCACCAGAAGGCAAGAGGAGCCTTGAGAGGACAAGAATAGCGAGGCATGTGACTATTTGTGGCATCATTGTTACGGAGATAAAATATCTCACTGCTCTCTCACACACATGGACGGACACTCACACACTTGCATTCATAATCATGCATGGAATTCATAACCACAACGTACTGTCAAGGGGGAAATATTAACTCATACGCATTGGTCAATACCATTAGGTACACCCCCCCCCCCCCCCCCCCCCCAAAAAAAAAAATAAAAAAAGTCAAATATCCATCCAAGCATGCATCCCAAGAAACACACACATACACACTGATACATGCACAAACACACACACATTGTGCAGGCTTAGGCCAGCAGACACAAACTCACTGAGCAGTTTCCTAGAAGAGACAGTCAAGTAATCTCCTCTGTATGCACCCATAAGCATGTTCTTTCACTCAGCAGCATGTGGCGGTGGTGTGTTGTGTGTTGTGTTGTGTGTGTGTGTGTGTGTGTGTGTGTGTGTGTTTTGTACAGTACGTTGTTTGTGAATGCCACCCCACAGCTTCGTGCCTTATCCATGGGCTAACCTGGCTATGAGCCACAGTGGCACCTGTGCCGGTACAGATCCAATGGTCGGACAGAGGAGAGTCCCATAATAGGTTGCTATCTCTTTTGTTCCATTGGTATGACTATGAACAACCGCTCTAAGAATAATGCCCCCCCTCCTCCCCCCTCCATTATGTTAATGTTCTGAGATGAGACTGTTTCCATCTTGAGGTTTTACACAACAGGGAAAGTACCGGTGCGGACAAAGGAATTTGATCCCATTTTTAGAAATATATTACCTGAAGTCACTAGTCTCAGTACTAGTATTATTTGTTCCTGGGTCTTATCTGCAGCTACATGAAAATAGCTGTAATTTGTCTTTTATATTGTGTAAGATGTAAGTTGGATGGCTTCATGGCATTGTCTGTTGGTAGGACAGTCCATCACTATAGTCCGCTCTAAAATGTCTCAACCATTATTTGATTGTTTGCCATTCATTTACTGGTGCCTAGAATTGTCTTTGGTGATCCCCTGACTTTTCCTCCAGCACCACCATGAGGTTGACATTTGTGTGTTTTGATGAAACATCTACACAATAAAAAACGTGTAACTTTATGCCTGCTAAACAACATGTGAGGATTGTCCCAGTTAGCATGTGTGCATTTAGCTGGAAACACTCCAGCCTCACAGAGTGTGTGGAGTGTATGGCTGTAAAAGGCCAACAGGACCATGACTGAAATGAAATAGGTATGAAGTCAGTAACCTTTCTATTTTTGTGTCCATGCACGGAAACCTGGTGCCTTGTTTGCCAAACCAAAGACAAATATGTTTTTTAAATATGGGGGGTGGGGGGGGGGGGGGGGGGGGGGGTCACATATTGCTTCTTTACAACCTGAGATAAACTAGTTACCGTATAGTCAAAGGGAGAGTAGCCAAAATTGCATACATCTGTTGCATAAACAGCATTTTTGTGGCCAGCTTTTTTATCTCCATGTTAAAGTACAAGTTCATTCAGCCTGTTTCAGTACAATACAATTCTACAATTCAGTTATTCTGTTTAAGTGGCATAGTGATGCTAGGGTTCAGCCCATCCCCACACACACACAAACACAACACACACACACACACACACACACACACACACACACAACACACACACACACACACACACACCACACACACACACACACACACACACACACACACACACACACACACACACACACACACACACACACACACACACACACACACACACACACACACACACACACACACACACACACACACACACACACACACCACACACACACACACACAACACACACACACACACTCAGCTGCTGTCAGTGTCTTTAGCTAAGCCGGTGGACAAGTGATGCCCAGGGCCGTTCCTGATCCTCCTGGCCTTTTTCCTTGCAGGAATCTCCTCTTCCTGTGCGGAAGTTTACCATGGTCAGCCTGCCTGTCACTGACCCCTCCCAGAGGAAAGTGACAGAGGCTTTATTCAACCGCTGACCCGTAAAGAGGACAGCGGAAGAAAGAGAAAAACAAGTGTGTGTGTGTGTGTGTGTGTGTGTGTGTGTGTGTGTAACCTGACTAAGGGCTTCTTTTCTCTCCAGTAAGGAGGTTGGATGAATCTTGTTCGATCAGCACAACCCATCATGCATACGTGTGTTGTGTGTGTGTGAATGTGTGTGTGTGTGTGTGTGTTGTCACAGGCACGTGTGTGCATCAGTGTCAGTCCTTTAACCGACCCGACCAGCGTGAATGCATCTTACCCTCCCTTCCTTTCACACTCTTTCTTTTTTTGTGTCTAGATAAAAGAAAAAGAAAACAATGACAAATCCCCATATCAGCTAAGAGATGTCCTTTAATCTGCACTCTAAGCAAAACAGATCTTACTCTCTAAATCCTATACGCCTTGCCATCTAAAAGTCACAGCCTTAAAGAGAAAGAGAGAGAGAGAGATAGAGAGATTGACAGAAGGATAGATAGAGAGAGAGAGGACAGAAGGATAGAGAGATGATGTCCATCTGCTCTGGTGATCTTTTTCCAACTTTGTCTGGCATCAGCCCTTTCTCCATCCCACTCTGGTTCAGTCAGCCCCAGAGGATCCAGGCACTGGCCTTTTCTTGACCCAGTTAAGGACTTCCATTCTGGGCTTTTCTGATCTGTCCACTCTCCCTCTGTGTGTGTGTGTGTGTGTGTGTGTGTGTGTGTGTGTGTGTGTGTGTGTGTGTGTGTGTGTGTGTGTGTGGTGTGGTGTGTGTGTGTGGTGTGTGTGGTGTATGTGTGTATGTGTGTATGTGTGTGTTCGTGTTCAACAGAGAATCCTGAGATTATCGTACGGTCACTTAAGAGGGAACGAAGTGCTGTCCATTTAGCCGAAGATTATCCTTTAAAAGGAAGGGCTGGCCATGGAGATGGAGGAGAGAGAAGGAGAGGAGAGAAAAAAAGGATGTGCTTAAGAGATGGATGTATTATGTGGGTGGATGGAGGGAGCGATTGCGAGGACAGTCAGAGAGAGAGAGAGATGTAGAGAGAGAGAGAGGAGAGGGCAAATGAATCATATGGAGATAAAGTGTGTGTGGGAGGGTTAACAAAAAAGCGAGGAGAGGAATACGAACGTCTAAATGAAATGCTGAGATGGAGGTGACAGAGAGATGGAGAGAGAGAGAGGGGGGGGAGAGAGATAGAGAGAGTGGAGGAAGGTCGGCAGAGAGGTGGAGATGGAGAGATAGAGAGGGGAGGAAGCAGGAAGGATGAGGACAAGGGCTGGATTAAGCCGTAAAAACAGTGACTGTGAAGTGTTCACTAACCAAACTGAGGACCTTCTGCCGGGGCTTTTTATGGCTGATGTGATGGAAAGGCCAACCCTGTATTTGTCAAACCGCGACATCATCACACAGTACAAGTGGCAATATAGAGCAAGACTTGATTTAGAGTTTAATTCCAGAATGAAGGAAATATATCTGCAGTCTTTCTAATTGGTCTTAAAGAGATGTTGGCCCCTTATATGTACAGTACTTTAAGGAGCTTCTGGATAGTCATTCAACAACTTAAATACTTTTTTTTTTAAAGATAATTTTTTTGCATTTTCAAGCTTTATTAGATAGTTCAGAGTTGAAATGGGGACACAGAGAGAGAGGGGGGGATAACTTGCAGTAAAGGTCCATGAGTCAGATTCGAATCCGCGACCACTGCAACGAAGGCCGGAGCCAATATGGTACACACTCTATCCACTACACCACCGGAGCACCCGGAATTTAAATACTTATTTTGACGTAATTCCTATCAGCTAGAGCTAGAAAAAAAAGTATATCGAGTCAGGAACCACAAACAGTCACCAAATCATAGCCTACAGGTTGTAAACAAGCAAACAGTGTAGCCACATTGTCTTACAAAATTCATTTCAACCTACTTTATTTATAACACAAGCTTATCAACACATCCATCAGACATGGTCATATCAAACCATACCTCGCATGTACATGGTGTTATTGGATCCATTCCTAATATAAGATTTGTAATTAGAGCAGCACTGTTTTTTTGAGGTGGCATATTGTTGATTTGGGCAGATGCAGAAGTTACATTATCTATTTTTGTCTGCTTCGCATAGATTTCATTTTGAATCGTACCATATATTAGCAACGAAAAATGGTTCTTGAGTACATTTCTGTTGTGGTAAAGAATTTGAAAAATCTCGATAGCAGTCTGGCTGTGTATAGTCAATGGTCAATAGTGACGGGGCAGAAAAGTGCGGGTTTAGTCTGTATAATGGGGGGAGGGGGAGGGGAAGGGGGAGAGAGAGAGATCATTCCTATCATTTGATTGGATCAGTGGTCCTTCCAGTGTCCAATTATTGTATTCCCCTGGTAGATCACACACACGCACACACACACACACACACACATTCCTGCGGACACTGACAAAATACATACAAAAATATGGCTCTCTATATACGGAATCCACCCCCCTCCCCAAAGCATGAGGGGAATGAGTACATTCTCCATGGAGAAAGCAACAGGGGTTCTTGGAAGAGAGAGACAGAGAGGCACAGACAGAGAGAGAGAGAGAGAGAGAGAGAGAGAGAGAGAGAGAGAGAGAGAGAGAGAGAGGGCAACCCCCACCTTCCATGTTAATCTCCTCATTTCATTTCTCTTACCATGTGGGATTAGAATGATTTTATTTAAAGTGTCAGCTTGAGCTACCGGATTGAGAAATTGGATTTCATGGGGATTATTATTACAGAGAAATGACACAATACACACACACACACACACACACACACACACACACACACACACACACACACACACACACACACACACACACACACACACACACACACACACACACACACACACACACACACACACACACACACACACACACCACACACACACACACACACACACACACACACACACACACACACACACAACACACACACACACACACACACACAGACAGACAGATTTTTCTTCTCTGTCACTAACTAATGACCTGCTTGACCAACAAACGATATTCATCCTCAAATTCAGAGCAGCTGAGATGTACATACAGTACATTGTGATACACTACAACGTGTGTGTGGCAGAGTGTGTGTTTGTGTTTGAATGTGAATTACACGTACAGTGTGTACAGTATTTGACACATTCAGAATGCATTTTATTTTTTCCCGGCAATGAACACAAATGCAAATGTTTTCCCCTTTTCCCCCTGTGTGTATCGGAGCCTCATACAGTACATACAATCTCCTGTCACCCTGGAGCAGGCCAAGTGAAATGAGGTGAACACACTCTAAACAAAGCTTCACCCTTCTGTCAGATTTAACATCTAATCTACATTAGGATAAGGCTTTCACCACTCAGGAAAAAAATACATTTATAAAAAAAAGAAGAATAAAAAAACACCATCACCTTTTCATCCTAGGGGCCAAGCCTTTTATTCCGCCTCTTCTCATTACATTAAAGGATGAGGGAGGCCATACAGTCGCTGAGCGGTATTTAAAGACAGTATCCCCTTCATCTGTTTAATTTCTCTTTATTTAAAAGTCTCCCTCCTCCTCCTCCCATCACTGCTCCATCCCTCCGTTTAATATCTCTTTATCTAAAGTCTCCCTCCCTTCATCTGACTGATTGATCTTTCACTCAGTCTCACTGCAAATGACGTGGAAGAGGCCGTTTTACCGCAAGGTCCCTGATCCAGCATGTCTGATGGGGACATTAACGACATAACGCTTCAATTAACATGGTGCATCCTTATTGAAACCTTGTTATAAGACAAGTCTTCAAATTTTTTTTATTACATTCATTCCTCTTAAATATCCAGATTGTAATAGTTTGCTCTCTCCATATTTATGAAGCAAAAAAAGCTTCATAAAAGTGAATGGTAAACCCACCCACCTAAAATCAGTTTACTTCAGCTGATTGCACATATATGTTAGTACACTGTATAAAGTATCATCTTGCAACCCTGCAATTATATAAATCAAATGCAATATCTTAAAGCGAAAATCTCACAGTCCCATACTGTGTAGGTGATGATGACACATTTGCATTGGATATCAATTGTAAAATGTCATTAGGTCTACATGTAACAATGGTTGTTATTGTCAGTCAATGTGATTATTTTTTCTTTCTGTTGATTAATAATTTTGTCTACATATTGTCAGAAAATACTAATAATACGACCATCACAATTTCCTCCCAGGGCCTTCAAATTGCTTGTTTTTTGTCCAACCCACAGTATTACATTGTCTGACACATATAAGACAAGGAAGAGCTGAAAATCCTTCCAACTAAGAATCTGGGACATGGGAATGTTTGAGATTTTTGATTGATAAATGACTGAAACAATTTAATTGAAGTCATCATGGTCATCCATCTCCTTTTTTAACTCAATTTCCTCCAGTAATATGGGTTGAAGATCATTTTAAACTGACAGAAAAAAAACTTAAAAAAAAAGAAGAAATGTCAAAATGTAGGCTAACCCTCTCCATTACACACTTAATGCCACGCCACTATGAGATGATGATCTGGTGATGTCAAGTGGCCTTTGTAGGCACCAATATGGGCCTTCAGACAATATTGAGAGTTTATCCCGCTCAACAAAAACACAAACACGCACAGGCTCATTTTTTAAGAGCAAGGTCTTGGGAAGTAGGTTAAGCAGGCCGGGATCACCTCTCGCTGCTCTCTCCCAGCTTAGAAGCACAGCGAGAGATGGGTGGAGATGTGGTGTGTGTGTGTGTGTGTGTGTGTGTGTGTGTGTGTGTGTGTGTGTGTGTGTGTGTGGTGTGTGTGTGTGTGTGTGTGTGTTGGGGAGTAGGGGAGGGGAGGGGGGGGTCAATCGAGATAGAGAAATCTTCCTAGAGGACATCTGTCACAGTGAGCAACTTGTGAGCTGCTTTTTTTCCAGCCCCGCTCTGTGACCCACGGATTCTCTTGCATGACTGACCAAGAACTATGAGAGTTTTAGAGGGGGGCCCTCAGCCCCTGCAAACGGCCTGGTAGACCCCATACAGTTAAATCAAAATCTCCATCATATGGAGAATACTGAGTACTGAATCTGCTCAAATCTCAAAGATGTGCTAGTGGGAATGTTCCAGTGATGAGAAATGACACATTGTGAACACTTTCTGTACTGCCTGAATAATTCATTGTATTAGAACACACCATATGACTCTTCTGTTGCTGTGTTGTGACCATGTGTCCACTGTGGAGGATGCCGTTGGTCTTGTTGAATAGGGAGCCACACATTGAAAAAGTGCACGCATGACAACATTTCTCCCCCAGTCCTGCAGGTGTTTAAGCTGTACACCGAACAATAACGCTTTACGCACACATATATACACACACGTACGTACGCACGCACACACACACACACACACACACACACAAAAGGCTCATTGTGTGTCGCTGTGTGTCCGCTAACCCATCCCTCTTTAATCTGGGATTATAGTATTCCCATCGTGACGGCAACAGAGCAAACAATGCTTTATTTCATGGAGGGAAATGTGCAATAATGATGTTAACACCTCAATCTGCCTTATTTAACCATCACAATCCCTCTCTCTCTTTCTTCTCTCTCTCTCTCTCTCTCTCTCTCTCTCTCTCTCTCTCTCTCTCTCTCTCTCTCTCTCTCTCTCTTTCTCTCATACACACACATACACACAAACACATATGCAGACACACAGTTTTAGTATCTATCCCTCCCGTTTTGCAAAGCGAACCTCAACACACACCAATCTAAATCTCTTTGGAGATTAATTTCGATCCAAAAAAATAAATAATAATTCAATTATTTTAGCAACAACATATTCATGTGTGTGTGTTTGAAGAGAGAGAGAGAGAGAGAGAGAGAGAGAGAGATGAGAGAGAGAGGAGAGAGAGAGAGAGAGAGAGAGGAGAGAGAGAGAGAGAGAGAGAGAGAGAGAGAGAGAGGGAGAGAGACTTTGAGCCTCATTGTGAGCATACACTGTGTACAGTATAGAGCTACTCCCATGGGGTGTAATCCGACACTAAAATCGTCCATTAACACACTATCAAATCTATTCTTCCCCTTTGTGTCGCACTTCCATGAGCCATTTGTGCCTTTAATGCTTTGGCTATCCTGCTCTTTAATGTAGTTCACTGTGCGCAGTAACAGGACACCGTCTTTTTGTATGAAGAATTTTTGAAAATCCTCTTGGCCCTTAAGCCTTGAAAGACTGACTATGTGAGTGTATAGATTTAAACCCATTACAGCAGAGGGCATTATGTTTCAGCAAAGACTTTGGATTCCATACTTCTTTAAAGAAAAACATTGTCTGCGTTCCAAATCACATACTTGTTCTTTTTACTACACTACATACTAAAGTACAGAAGAGTTTTAGGGCCATAAAAATCAAAAATCAGATAAGTGATATTTTCATTATGTCGAGAAATGTCAAGAATAAAGACGAATACACCAAAATGCTATTGGAGTTAATGGGGCATTTATGTATTTTCAGCATACTACAATTGACGTGCATGTATTGGGACATTCTAAATCTTTAACTGACATACTAAATAGTATGGAAGTATCGGTATTGGAACACAGGGTATGTGTGTACTTTTCAGTCCAGCACAGATCAGATTCAGTTTGAATACACAGTAGTTTTCAGCTAGAGGATCAAAGCGGGCCCTGCCATGTTAGAGAGGGAGCGGTGTGCTGGTCTGTGAATAAGACCTCTGATGATGGCTGTGTTTTTATTGTGAGGCCTCAGGTGCTGCCAGCGTCACACATGGCCACTCATGGCACCGCTGGCCTAATCGCACACCGGCCAACCAGAGGAGGGCCAAGACGAGGTGTGTGTATGGCTGAGAGAAAGAGTGTGTGTGTGTGTGTCTGTGTGTGTGTGTGAGTGTGTGTGTGTGTGTGTGTGTGTGTGTGTGTGTGTGTGTGTGTGTGTGTGTGTGCGTGTGTGTTTGTGTGTGTGTGTGTGTGTGTGTCTGTATGCTACATAGAGAATAAAATAAAATAAAGTTCTGCTGTTTGATTATGTGTGCATGTGTGTGTGTGTTAGACTCCTCTGCCTGAGAAAAGGCCAGTGTAGGTCTTGAATGCAGATGAGTATAATGATCATACCCTGATGCTAATGCTAATCCATCTCTTTATATTACAAATCTAATCTCTGCTCTGTCGTAACCTTTTGCAGGGCTTTTGCGTGGGGCTTATTTAGGTCATGCAATGCATTTAATGCCAAATAGAATAGAGAAATGACTAAAAACTATTTTACCAGCATTACTATGTGAGGGAAAAAACACCGGGAGCTTCTTAAAGCTTCGCGCAATTACTTTTCATTATTTGCTCCTGAGCATTAACATTAGTGCGTTTTAATTTCAGGGGCATTAAATTACGATAATAGCGCAGTTGTGAGTGCATGTGCACACGCATGTACCTATGCATGTGTTTGCACATATGTATGCACGCAGGCATGTCTTTGCATGTGTGTGTGCGCACCAGCTGTCTGATCAGTAATCAGTTAGCAGTGGGGCTAATGCAGGACTCCTTAACCCAGGGGCCTCGTAAGACTGCCTCTGGCCCAGCCCCTCTCCCTCTGCCAGGGACAAATCCATTACCCAAAACAAGGACATCAAATGTCAACAAACACACACACACCACGCACGCACACGCACACACAACACACACACACACACACACACACACACACACACACACACACGCACACGCACGTACACACACACACACACACACACACACACACACATAGACAGATTGCATACTCTTGTCTAAAGCTTATTTGATTGATACTGTCTTTATGAAATGCTACAATTAAAGCAAAGGGAAGAACATCTGCAATAATGATCAACACGCCTCTGTGATTAGGATTTAGTTTAACAGCAGTTCTTAGAGATAAGCTGGTGGTGTCATGTATTTTTACAGTTTGGATGATTGATGATTATCATTTTTTCAGGGTCCACTGGAACCTGTTAAAATGAAGTATTAATTTAAACGTATATAGGGAGAGGCATGGAAAAGGATCTTCTAGGTATTTATTTTTTTAAATAATAAATGGGAAGCAGCCTTTAAAGAAAAAGCAAACCTCTCCCTGGGACCCTGGGCAGTTTGTCAAGTGCTCTGTGATCAAAACACCCCGTCTACAAAGGTTAACATAAATAGCACATAAACTGCACATGAAAACGGCCCCTCAGAAGTGGCACAAAAGACTGCGGCGGCTCCCCAAGGGCCCGATGGTAAGCAGCAGCGTTTACATATCGGTGGCCCTTGTAGCATGTACAGTGATCTGGCAGGTTGGTATAGCTTTGATGCTCCGTCACCCAGCAGGTCGGCTGTGCGGATCCCCAGGGCGGTGCTGCTTTCTGGGCTGGCCTGAACTGGGTGACAGGGCCCCCTCCCGCAAACCTCCCTGGTGCCCCTACCCAACAGATGGCCTCAAAGAGGGACCCCAGATACAGGGCCAACTTCCAGCTCTCAAACAGAGGAGCAGGGGAGCAAATGGCCTGTTAATATTTCATACAGTCAACCTCACTCATCTCTGAGCAAGGAATAGGACGGGATAGAGTGCATTGTGAGTCTGTGTGTGTGTGTGTGTGTGTGTGTGTGTGTGTGTGTGTGAAGGGGCAATTGTGTCTGTCTGTGTGTGTGTGTGTATGTTTGGCAGAAATCAAAGACATTTCGATGAATAGAATATTAATAGTTTACCCACTCAAGAGGTGTTTTCCCGCTAGATTCCCTGTGCATAGTGATCAGTAATCACACACTGTGTCAAAGGTGAGACACTGGCCAAGGATCCAGGAAAAAATATACACAAAAAAAGAGATTGACACAATGACTTAAAACTTTAAGTCGGAATAATAAAACCTCCCACCAATTCACCCCCGTTCTCCTAAGCACACACACACACACACACACACACACACACACACACCCACACAACACACACACACACACACACACACACACATCACACACACATCACAACACACACACACACACACACACACAACACAACACAACACACACTACACACACCACACACGCATCACACACACACACACACACAACACACAACAACACACAGCAGAACTGCACACAGCCCACCTTCCCAATTACTCTCCGCACCAGATCTTGCTTAGCTCTGCTGTATCTTTTGAGCGTAACTGTGCACTAATAGCCTAACCCCTTGTACAGATCAGTTGAGGTTTGCTATTTGCTGGTGGGTAATTGCCCTCTTCATCAGTACTCTGTGTGCGCAGGCAGCACCGCGGCCAGCCCGGGGTCCTCCTGATGTCATTAACGTGTGATTAGGGCCGGTGGGAGCAGCAGTTAGGAGGTTAAAAGCCTGACAGCCTCATCATCGTGCGGAGGAAACCCTGAGACTGATGCGGGGGCCGTGCAGTATGGGCCAGGCTGCCTGTGTGGCTGCCAAAGCCTAACTTGTTATTCCTCCTCACCTCCAACATCACGCCGCGCTTATTACATGGCGCGACATGGGGCACGGGCTATACACCGACACAGGTAGGCTACACATTCATCCACACACCAGCACACACACGGTAATGGCTTCATTATGGACAACATTTCCATGTCCTACTTGATTGAGAAGAAAACTGTTCTTCTATTAGAAGAGAGAGTCTGGCAAGCTGCCAACATGTTCATCAGAGTTTAATACACACAAATGCCCAAGTTTTTTGCCGCTCTTTTTAAATTGATGACACTGATTGGACTGAAGTGATGAGTTGGTGTATGGAATAGGACGTGACAAGTTCAAACTTGACACAAGCAATTCAACTACAGCAACAGCGTCTGCCCAAGTGTCAATCATGTCAGGGCTTTGGGGTTCCTTTAAGTTGTATCTTTAAAACATGAGTCCATTTTTTTTTCACAGCACCCGACTGTGCAACAAAGTCATCAGACACGGGAGGAAAGATGAAATATAAATCAAGCGTCTCTCTCACTGCCCCTCCTGTGAACAGGTGGCTTAGTTGAATGAGAGGGGTGCGCAAACTTGGCTGTCACGTGTTTTCCAACAGAACCGCTGCCTTCTAAGCCAAACACGTAATTATACATCTATGGCAGTAATTTCTCAGAGGATGAGAGGGGAGAGAGAGAGGGAAACAAGAGAGGAGATAGAAGAAGAGAGAGATGGATGGAGAGGCAGAGAGGAGCGGAGAGGAAGAGAAAGAGAGAGAGAGGAGTGAAAGTGAGAAGGGGGGGCTAAGAGGTTAGAGAGATTAATGGTGGAGCGGTTGTTTTGACGCATGCGATCCTTGGCTGGGCTTCTGCCTGCCGCTTATTGGCTTTTCAGAGACATTTATTTATTTCGTTAACAAGAGAGAGAGAGGCCACGTTTGCTGTCACTCTTTTTGGCTCGCTCGGCGCCACAGCAGATTGTCATCTCCTACACGTGTGGCGTGCGCTTTTGAACCCTGCCACGGACTACACAGTGTGAATATTAATAGTGCATCGAACACAAGACTTTAAAAATAGAAGGCTTCTGTCACAGGGCGGTGTTTGCTGACACTTTTGTCTGGCGGGCTGACCTGTAGAAAAATGAAAGTGTCACGTGTTTAATGACTCATATAAACATATAACAAAGGCTGTTTTTAAGATCACCGCAAATCAGCAGATTATCTCTATGGAAGAAATCCGGTTTAGCTAACTGTAGGTTCAACAGGACACTACACAACTTTTTTTAAGTTTTTAAATATCCAATATTTCTTCAGGGGGAAGAGAGGACATGGATGGTGTTGTTGTTTCCAAAAGATGACAGCAATAAGTTGTTAATGGCATAAGATGTTGCAGTTCATCCTTAAGACACCATTGCTACTAGAAACTATGTCTTCGGCATAACAGAGAATTACAATATTGACACTTTATGTCAGTAAAAATTAATTAAGATTTATCTGCTTTTTTTTACCTTTATGTATACAGGTAAATCCCATGAGACCAGAGACTATTTTTCAAAGGGAGACTTTTCCCATTTCCACATTACCATTCACACACACATTCATACACCGATAGCAAGGCTAACTATCAGGAGCAATTCAGGGTTCTGTATCTTGTCGACAGCCCTACCCACTTCGCCAAAA
Source organism: Ammodytes dubius (assembly GCA_026122265.1). Classification (NCBI taxonomy): domain Eukaryota; kingdom Metazoa; phylum Chordata; class Actinopteri; order Uranoscopiformes; family Ammodytidae; genus Ammodytes; species Ammodytes dubius. The sequence continues at coordinate 5,465,461 of CM047522.1, read as the reverse complement.
CTGAAAAGTTTCCCTTGAAGTAACCCTGATCAATCAAGACCCTATTCCAAATCACAACTAAAACAGAAAAAACCCTCAGTGGAAAAAAAATAAACCAAATTCTACAAGTGGGATTGGAAATCCTCACCTCTCTAATTGTAGTTGAAGAATCCCTCAAGCTAAAGTTAGGACAGTGAGAAGTGTGATGCCATCAAACTCCAGCTGAGTACAATCTGATATGAATAGTCAATCCATGGACTAATCTGTATTCAGCCTCCCAAGGGAGTCGGCACAAAGGGCCCGCGCCGGCTTAGCCAATAAACTTATTCAAGTCGGTTTCAACGTAGCGCGGCATGTTCCAGCGTAATCTGTCCGGGAGGTGGTGACCTCCACGTCCCCTGCCTGTGGGATAAAGAGGAGCTCAGGCCGGGATGACAGGAGAAGTCTTCCAAGGAGTTCATGTTACCACATGTCATAATAACAAGAAGCTACTGTTCCCCGCCAGGCTCCTTCCTCCTTTGTCTTGGAGGGGCTCTGGACAGGGGCAGACAGGACGCGCTGGCTGAGCTGAAACTGAATATTATCATTGGGGGGAATCTTGTTTCATGTTACTGAGCAGCTATAGGCCAGCTAGCCTGGGTGCACTGTCACTTCCCCCCTTGACGGGAACAGTTCACTTTCAAGCGCTTGGAGACAACTTTTTACCCACACACACACACACGCGAGCATCCATTCAAAGGACATCTAACACATCCCAGTCACCCTTCCTTGATGGACAATGGTATTGAGACGCTGTACACACCTTTCAGACGCATGCTGTACCTTCACACACAAGTCTTGACCGCTCCCCCCCCCCCACTCGCCCTCCATGGCGATTGAGAGGTCAATATCTCACTTTACCGCCAACTACACTTTCCTCTGTCACTCACGTCTCCCGCTCCATTCAAACAGCAGGTTAGCCCAACAAAGGAGACCGCAGGGGAGCTGCCCGAGCCTTCCGCTTACACAGACACACACACACACACACACACACACACACACACACACACACACACACACACACACACACACACACACACACACACACACACACACACACACACACACACCACCACACACACACACACACACACACACACACACACACACACACACACACACACACACACACACACACACAACGCGGACAGTGCGAGCTGCGGCGCCGCTCAGAGCTTGATGGGTGCTTTGTGCTCATCCGTCAGCCGGCCCCTGGGTCCTGAAGATACCTTCAGTCAGCGAGGCCGGGTCCCTGAAAGGAGGGATTCACACAGCTCTGAAATATTGATACCTGCAGCACGCCGACCTTTTGACCTCTCCTGTACATTCTTAAAGGGGGAGAGGAGGGCGGAAGTGTGGGCTTTGGCCGGGTGGGAAAAGCTGGTCAACTTTTGGGGGTGAATTTGTTTTGCCAATGATGTTAAAATGTGCAGATGCAGCGGACAAATTATTTCAAAATACATGCAGGAATCCAGAAAGTTTAAGAGCAAAATCTCTTTAGAGGACAGATAGCACAGAGTTAGCCTTTGACGCTAGAACAGTGAAATGGAGCGATGAGAGAGAAAGATGGAGAGGGAGGGAGCAGGGGGAGGGGGGGGAATGGGTCGGAAGTTTGCCATTCCTGTAGGCGATGTGTGTCTCGTCAGTGGACGCGTTTGGATTCTTTTAACGGGAGTCGATACCCCCTTCCGCTTCCCAAGCACTCACTGTGAGCTGAGCCCGCGTAATGCCATTGAACGGGGACAATGGGGCCTCTTAAAAGGCAGCTTTTAACTGAGCGTGTGCGCGTGGCTATCAATACAGCCGATAGTTTTCCATGTAAGAAGTTCAAACACTCTCAGTGAAGAACGCGGAACAGATAAATAAATGAGATGACCAGAGGGAGTTTGTTTGAAAGAGAGGAGAGTGTTTACTGTTTTGCTGAACATACAGGCGTTCACTTTCTGTCATCCCCGTTTTCCTCTTTTCATTTGTCTCTCTGTCCCCAGCTCTTTCTCTTTGCTCAGACACACATGCTCCGGCGTCGGCTCTTCAAGTTTAAAGCCTGCTCTTTTTCAAAGGCGCTCTGGTGCCTGTATCACTGCTTTAGACAAAAGGGTCCGCAGCTCTTAGGAGATAGAGGGGACATCTGAGGTGGGAGACAGAATGAAAGAGAGAAAGAGAGAGAGAGAACCAGAGGGGGAGACAGAGAAGGAGAGAGTGAGGGAGACAAGGGAAGAGGAGAAAGAGGGGGCGCGATTGCACGCTTTCAACTGCCTTTTGTGGGCCTCTCTGCAGATGTCACCAGCTGTTCCCCTGCACGTAGGGTTCCAGAGCGTGGAACATCGCCTCCGGCCCCGTCCTCGGCCACCTTTCAAGTGTCAATCAGACAGGAGGAGGGGGGGATATAAAGGGGGGGGGGGCTGGTTGAGGGAGGCAGGAGATAGAGGGGGGAGCTTTGGTGGTAGGGAGGCAAAGGGGGCCAACAGACTGGGCTTCGGTCACTGTCCTGAGAACAGTGCCAGCGATTCGCCATTGATTAAGCCCCCCCTCCCTCAACCCCGCTCAATAACAGAGAGAGGATGGAGCCAGGCGTGTGCGGCGTGCAGACAAAAGAGGCCCGTGGGCAAGGTTAGCTGGAGATCACACGGGCTGCGCGGCTACTGCTTCCACAGCGCTACCGCTAGCCATAGTGTTAGTGATTAGCGATAGCCGATTGCCCCGACCCAACCCCTCCTCCTCCCAACCAGCGCTCCTTGGTTCATAACCGTGAGGGTGACCTACCATTAGATCTGTGTGTGTGTTGTCGTATGGGAGGAGGCTGCAGGGGGGACAGGAGCAAGAAAAGTTGTTATTGCGAGTGAACAAGCAAACATAAAAGAGGTTGACATATGGGCCGATTGACACCGAGACAAACAGTGTCTAACGAGCGGGAGAAGGTGTGCTTAACACCGCTTAACCTTGGAGCGTCTAGTCGACTGACATAACTCCAAGACACTTTTATTGACCACATCAATATCTACTGTACGCGGCTGTGTGTATAACCTTCTGATCCAGCCGGGGGGATGATGGTGCTGAAACCTGCCGCACGGAGCCATTTAATCACCCAGACAGGGTCAGCCTGAGAAAAACCCACAGACAGGAACCCAAACAATTTAACCGTGGTTTATATTGGCAGACAAGTTAAGATCAGGAAAATGGTAGCGGCTGTCACATCGATGTGATATCATTCAAAAAGCCTGAGAAAACAAACAGCGATTCCCTGGTTTTATTGACAGCCCCGAAGTGAGAGTCGCAGCCTCTCAACACACCTTATCAGGCAGTGTAAGTATGTCCATTATACACTATTGCCACTGGCCTGCTGATAACCTCTGTGCCGAGGTTGTAAAACAAAGGCCTTTGAAGAGGACAGGAACCGGTGGATTTCATGTGATTTATGTCTTCTAAAACAAGATGGCTGAGCAGAGGTCCCAGACCATAGCTGACCTTAGTGTTTCCTGTCACCTCCTCCTGTGTCTGTGGGGGAGAAGTACACACACATATGCACAACATATTGTAAAAGAACAAAATTAATTACTAATTTAAAATGACATATTATTGACTCAATGTGAAGAATACACTTGTTTTGAAGGGTGAACTCTGTCTGAGAAGTTGATAGAGAAAAGCTTTACTTAAGCTGTGCAGCTACACAGAGAGATAAGTATCATGGTTATTCTAATCCTGTTTTTATGGCGTTGGTGTGAGCTGGGTTTAAGACAAAACATCTCAAGATCTTTTGCATTGTATGTATTTCCAGACTGTCGACTGACTGTCTAGCCCTAGAGCTGCAGTGTGTACAGAGTGTGAATGAAGGGAAACTGTTCATATATATATAGAAAAGTGTTTATATTTAGCTGTTTGTTGTGCATGTAATGCAATTTCAATGACTTGTGCTAATCTTAAGGTACGGCCTTTCAATAATGCATATGATGTCATTGGAATTCAATTTAGACAGGTTACGTTGTTTTGTTTTAATTACTGTATGTCATAAGTTAAATGTTAATTTCCTTTAAAGCTGCTCCGAGGAACTTTAAATTTTTGTTAATTCTTACACCCCCTTTGGACAAAAGTGTAAGTGTTTTTACTATGCCAGCTGCATAGGGTGAGGGATCTAAAAATAGCATTCTTTGCACTGATGGTCTCGTTTGCTGTTACATGTCATTAATGACCATTAAAGGAAACATTTCACTGTTTAAGAAATATTTAAAAGTTCCTCGTAGCACCTTCAAACAGAAATAAATCATATTTTATTTTATTTATTTATATTTACCACAGATGATCGTATCATTGAAACCGATGTCTCTCTCCATTAAACTGTCATTTTGAAGTTTACCCCCTTCGTCGGTTTGTACTCATTATAAATCGATCACAAAGATGTTTCCTGACTGGTGAGCATGCGATGACCCCTCTTCACTTTGTTGTCCAGAAACAAAAGGAGGCCAAATCGCTCCTGCCTGTCAGACATGTAGCAAAACACAACTTCAGTCGAGGGGGCCAGCACTTTTTTTTTCCGAGGGGCTAATATCCTTGGGCATTAATCACCCACAGTCATAAATCAAAAGAGCGTGACCACCCCTCCACTTCAATGCCCCGTCGCATCCCTCCTTCACTTCCCCTCCCACCTCCCCTCTCCCCCCTTTCCCCCTCCTGTGCCGTGCATATACTCGGCAGGCTCCACAGCTAGAAAAAAGTTAAAAAATCATAAATCAAAAGAACGACCTCCGCTATCCTGCCACACGCCACTGCCCGCCCCCCCCTCCCCATCGGCCCCCCGCCACACCGTCACCCTCTCATCCTTCCTCGACCTTCTACCCATCAAAGTTCATCAAACGCGTCAGAAATCAAGAGTGGCTTCCTCAATATTTCCGCATGGTCCTCTCCCCTGCTATCTGCCAGGTTTGCAGCCACCTCTGACTGAACCCTCAGTCCACCTCCAGTGTGAGGTCAAAGGGTCAGCTCAAGGTCTCTCTGGCCGAGCGGCTGAATGTGTCTTTGTCCCCCCCCCCCCACCCCCCCTGCCTGCCTGCTTGCTTTAGTGGCTTTGTGGAGGTGGCCCCGTGGTCAACAGTGTCCCGTGTTTTTCTGATCTAACCCTTCTGCAGAAGTGAAAAATAGCAGGAAACGTATATCTGTCATTGTCCATTCAGGGAGATCACCTGTAAGGAAACGGAGCGGGCCCAGCAAGTGCTGACACAATCATCCCCGAGCCTAGCAACACATCCTGGTTCCGGCCCAGACGCGAGGGACAGTACAGTACGTCTGAGCGGCTCCGCTTCCTGCCCCCCCCCCCCCCCCAACAAGGCAGCAGGGGTGTGTGTGTGGGGGGGGGGGGGGGGGGGGAGACAGATTATCACAGGCTGAAAGGGGAATTCTGGGGAGAAAAAAATAAAGACTTTTGTGCTCTGAGGATCCGATGAATGATTGAAAACAAGGTCAGACACACGGAGTCAGATCATATCTGTTGGTGTTTCAGTCCTATAGCAACAGAAGAATCAAGCACCAAAACATGCTGAACACCAAAAAGGTCAAAGAATATGTTTGGTTTGCCAAGAAAAAAAACAAGAAAAGAATAAGGATATTATTAAATGTTTCTAGACAGTATAAAACATGTTCAACGCTGTGATTTGCCACCATTTTATTTTTGCACCCACTTGATTTACCTCTTCTCAGTCACGCATGTTTTTGGAGTCGACTGGTGTTTTTTTCTTAACCCTGACTCAGCCAAACGAGCCACTGTTTGATCTCCTCTGATGTCGTGTTCCTCCCGTTACAAAGAGTACCAGGAAACAGTGGCCCCTGGAGAGATGAGAAAGAGACCCTGTTTATCCTGAGCAAAACCCATACTCGTGATTACAACCCAGCCCTGCACCTGGCCCCAGTGACATGCCAAGTACACACACTTTGGTACCCTCCGCAACCATGCGCATTTACACATACACAGAAGTGCGAAAACACACACACACACACACACGCCCCAAAATACACATCATATGCCGCACACGTATACAGGGAGATTTTTAGATTGACACAATAATTACTGACCTACCCCATACATACCATACAGTTCCAGTGGTAAGTAGGCTAGCTGGACTGTTATAAGAACCTTGGTAACACTAATGAGGTCTGATGTTGATGCTTAAGAGCAGACTAGACTTTTTAGGCAATGGTATATTTTGCGTGTCCATAATTTCGTGATAACTTCCAAAAGCTTTTTTCTGAAAATAGTTATAGTTTATTTTGCTCACTTCTAATTTAGAAATTCTTAATAACTTCTAGCAAAACTCTAAGTCTTTTGGTTTGTGACCAGCAGGGTCATCTGAACATGCACAAAAGTGAATGCCCTATACAGAAAAGCAAAAGCTTCAGAAGTACATTAAAAATTAATAATTCCTTTAAAAGTCACATAGGGGAGAACGGGGGAATGTGAGCCATCGGGTAATGTGAGACACCCCCTGTATCTAGGCAATGCAACACATTTTTGGTCATTTGAGATATATGTTTTCAAGCCCCTCTCATTTCCCCTTGGCCATGAAAGAGAGGACGTCATGGGGATGTTGTAAGCATGTTTTTTTCACAAAAATTTCTTTTTTGCAAGTAAAAGTAAATGTTCTTGCTGTCAACTTAATCGATTGCTGTGCCAAAGCAAATTGATTCAGGTAGAAAAACTTCTATCATACATGTTGATGAACTACCAACATATGAAACCATGTGATGATGATAACTGAAGATTAGCCTGATTTTCTGAGAGAGGTAGTTTTTTCTCAAATTGTGGCAGTGTGGTAAAGTGAGACAAATGCTGTGGGGTAAAGTGAGACAGTGTATGTGCCCTCTTTTAATGCATCCATTATATTTGAGTTAGCAAGGAGACTAGTTTGAATAAGACAAAAGACAATGTGGGCTGGAGGTGGGGGTTGATGGTTGAAGGGGTGTCAGCAAGGGCATGGTTTGGCACGTATGTATGTGGGGGACAGGAGAGTGACATTTAACATCAATAGACTCTACGTAATATGTCTTTATTCAATGAATGATTCCAATAAAACAAATGCAGAAAAATATTAATCAAAGACTCAAAAGATGGAAAATGACAGCTGGGTCTAGTCCTGTGTTCTGAGTCCCAGGCTGTTCTAGCTGGTTCTGATTGTTCTTTGCTCTGACCCCCAGATACTAGCTGGCTCTAAGGGTCCTGTTTTCTGACCCCCAGACTGTGTTTTAATCTAAATGGTTTTATCTGTCATTTGAATGTTAATTATTGAATATGCATTATATGGTGTATTTGATCAGAGTTACTTTCAAGTGTTTAGAAAATGTTTTTCTTAATTGACCAAACCCATGATTCTGTTACTCATCCGACATTAGTTTTGGAATATTTGGTTTTCAATCTAGCTGTCAGGATTCTAACGGTTACAACATGTGTTGTTATGGTAGTTTCAGAGTGGAAAAAGTAAGTGGATCAGTTTACCCCCTTCATTTCTCTGGTCTGTCTCAGTTTACCCCAGCTGGGGTAAACTGAGACACAAGACAACTTTTTTTTAAACAATCATATTTTCATTGCCCTTTGTCATAAATAAATTCTGCTAATGCCCTTTTCTAGGAAACATCCTGAATTAATGGGAAAAGTGTAAATTTGACTGAAAAATCATTTTAGCTTGCTTAGAGGGAAGCAAATGTAAAAAGTTTCTCACATTACCCCGTTCTCCCCTACTTGTGTACATTATAGTCATTTCTTTCCTTTACCTTTATTTGTTCTGCTTGTCCTTATCTCAACTTTCAACCTCACCTTAACACCTTAAGGATAGTTCAGTATTTTTGAAGTGTGGTTGTATGAGGTACTTTAGTATAATGTTATTCTGTTACCATATGGAGATGGGGTTAAGCACAGTAGTTTAGGGAAGATGTCGCGGTAGCAGAAGTCAGCTTTGTACTGTTGCAGAGGGGGCCAGAAGAAAAACGTATTTTCTCCACATATATAAACTAGGGATGTAACGATACGGAATTTTGAGTACGATACGATACGATACGATATTTATTGATATCACGATATCACGGTACGATATTAAGCGTGGAATTCATTTCTACCCCCTCAAACTAAATGTTGTACCGCTGATTTAAATAAAACATAAACACAAGAATAATTCAAATTTTAGAGATTTTAACAACTTATCACCAAAACAAAGACACTGCTTCTCTACTGCTGTTTTTAAAGAAGCTTTACACCTATATTTTTCAAACTGAAATAGGAATTTTAAATCTAAACTTAATTTAGTCACTTGTCTGTAACTGTAAAAGTATGTAGCCTATATAATAAAAATTATTTAAATAGTGTGATAATTTCCCCATTTATTTATGTTTTATTTGCATATCAACTCTATTTTTACAAGCCATGTTTTACCTTAATAGGCCTACATTATGACAAGCACAATTAACTCTGTAAAATGTTTATTTATGATTTTTATTTGTTATTAACTTAAATTGCAGTCTCAAAATCAATGTTTTTGCAGTGCACTCCTCTCCCCTCCCTTCGTCACCTACATTTAACCAAAGTAGTGTCACCTAAGTTTGACATAGTAGGGATTCCATAGTATTGCGCAACATGCTGGTATAGCTTTTAGGCTAGGCTACCGTCTGTCTATGCTGAGTTCACCTGAAGTTGTGATGAACATATCAAGGATCTTTGGACTTATTTCCTTCATCTGTCTTTCACGGAAGTTCGCCGACTTTACCGGGGATTTAACGCGCGGCGTCGCGGTGGATTGTATTCTATTCTATTTTTTTTTTTTTTTTTTTTTTATAATCTCATTTCCTCACGTTCACCTGGATTCATAATGATATAATTGACCCGCGAGCAACTTTCTCTTCAGTCCGGTAAGCTACTCTGTCGATCTTTTTCTCTATCTCTCCCTTTTCTCTATCTCTCTCTTCTTTGCTGCTGCGTGACTCAATGTTGTGAAGCTGCACGCGTTGCTCTGCGTAGTGTCAACAACGGCCCACGTGAGACGTGACTGTTCATTTTAAAGTTAGAAGTCATGTTTCAGTGATAACATGTTGTGTCAATGTGTTATTGTTTGGTTTCCAATGTTGGTGTGGCCCATACAGTGTTAGATTGAGTGCTACGTTGCTCACGAGACTTTCCAAAATGACGGAGCGCATTTACCATGCAAGCTCGCCTGTAATACCGTAACGCGGTATTACAAGAAAAAACTTACGGTTGACATTCGTGGCCTTTTCATATCGCGAACGACCGTTTTGCGGTATATTGTTACATCCCTAATATAAACACTAACATAAAAACCTAAATATCTCTTCAATTGTAGGCCCAACTGAGATTTTTTCCACGGCTATAGTTTGCCACCAGACAGCCGTTTATTTTTGTGTCTCTTGAATAATCCACAGTAGTTCTGAGTCGAGCAGCTGATTGGCAGAGCGATACAAAAATGAACGTCTGTCTAAATCTCAGTTTAGCAAAGGATTGAACAGATATTTAGGTTTTAAGTTAGCATTTATGTTTCTTTTTCTGGCCCCCTCTACAACAGTAAAACACTGACTTCTGTTACAGCGACGTCTTCCCCAAACTCCTTAACATGACTGCACTGACTGCCAGCTCCATGACACAATGAAAAAGGGGAAAAAGCATTCCATTTCCACCTTTCCTTTCCATTGAAGTTCACCTGGTACATGAATGGTTTCTCGGCTCCATCATTGTATGCTACACTAAATCCCATAAATGCTGCTGGAATATGCTTGAAAAGGAACTATTTGGTAGCAAATGTGGATCAATCATGTCTCAGGGTAACACTGTTTAAAGCTGCTCAGAACAGCAACCCTCAACGACTGATGAAAGAAAAGCAAAACACAATGAATTGTACAACTAGGTAATCAGTGCACATGGATTAGATTGCCAGTTTTGAAAGGTAACAAATCTAGAAATATTTACTCTGAAACATAGGCCTTGAGACTGCTTCCATCTTTGAAGCAGACATGTTTATGTGACATAAGCTCAATTTATCAAGGAGTGGAAACAAAAAAATAAATAAATAAACATGTTTTTATTTTTTCCTCAGCCTTGGAACAAATTTAATTGGTCAACCCCTTCGGGATTTAGACCTGGCAGAACACACACAACACACGCACGCACGCACGCCAAACGCACGCACACACACACACACACACACACACACACACACACACACACACACACACACACACACACACACACACACACACACACACACACACACACACACACACACACACACACACACACGCACACGCAACGTTGGCCAATGCTTTCTAAGAATTTGTATGGGCTCATTACTATTGATATGTGTGTATTGCAGGTGGCCAGAGGTGAACTTTATTCAGAAGCCAGCCGCACGGAATTTTTATTTATGTATGATCTCACCCAGGAAACTTACGTTGCTGTCTTACTAAGAATACACTGCCAGAAACCACCAAACATGTTGAACGGGGGCCATAGAATCCCATCTGGCATCAGGGACTTGTATTGTGTTGGCCCCTGCAAAAAACACAAGTGCCCTGACGTCTCGTCTTTGTGCTCGCGAGGAGTCACGTTGCTAAACTGGTGGAATCAAAGACTCGGCGAAAAGTCTCAAGAGGCTTTGAAGGCTCTTTCTGAGCTCAAAGTCTAGCTCCCTGTCCTCAACTCTCAGCAACACTCAAGTTCACTTACTCTGAATACTTTTTTGGGTTTTTGTACTGTCTCTCAAACTCCTTTATTGGCACCCCTTCATCACCCCAACCAATTATCTTCATCTTTGAATTCAGGCAAAACTTGAGAGTAAAAAAATAGTATGTGAAAGTTCCTCTGTTTTGCGTCTGTCTCATGCTCTCACAGTTACTAAATGGCTCTTCTCTTCTCTTCTCCTCTCTCTGTCTGTGGTGTGCTGGCTGCCAGCTCTGGAGGAGCTCTATTGTCTCATGGTGCAGCACCTGTCACCACAGTGTTAAAATGCAGAGGAGAGAGAGGAGGCCTGTATGGTGTAGGACGCCCTCAGCAGGCCACTGGATAATTGTGTGTAAATGCTCCACTTTGCACGCGCGCAAAATGCACAAACACGCGCACACACTCTTTAAGTTATTCCTTGTTAAAATTGGGGAGGGGTGTGTTGGAGGTGTTGTGGAGGTCATTGAATCTGTGTGTGTGTGTGTGTGTGTGTGTGTGTGTGTGTGTGTGTGTGTGTGTGTGTGTGTGTGTGTGTGTGTGTGTGTTGTGTGTGTGTATGTGATTAATCCACTGAGCAAAGACAGTTTGAGCTGTTAAACAGCTGAGTGTCAAAGGGCTTTTATCAGGGCGAGTGGCGCCTGCACTCACACACAAACACCCCCACACACACACATACTTTCACACACCGCCTACACACTCATGTACCATACAGATGCATTAAATTAGACTAACACATCACATAAACACACACACACACACTATGTAGGCACGTAAGTAGATGGCAGAGATATCATTGGCACAAAAAGAAAAGCACACGGAAGGACACACACACATATCATGACTATCATGCTGTGCACATCGCAGTGGTGAAACCAGCTGTTGCTGCCTATCACTTTTAGAATACATGATTAGAGCATGTGATGAGGACATGAAACAGCAGTGCATGTGTGATGTGTGTGTGTGTGTGTGTGTGTGTTTGTGTGTGTGTGTGTGTGTGTGTGTGTGTGTGTGTGTGTGTGTGTGTGTGTGTGTGTGTGTGTGTGTGTGTGTGTGTGTGTGTGTGTGGTGTGTGTGTGGTCTTCTTGAAGCAATCTTGAAGTTATTGAAGAACCTAGTGGAGTCTTGGCCTAAAATAAACACATTCAGGACGCCCTTGCCCTTTCTCCAGATTCGACAGATGAAGCTATTTTTGACCAGATAAATTATATTCACCAATGCTTCCATTACAAAAGAGAGAAGCATGTAGCAGTCCTCAGTAACCGCAGTATTATCATTGCACAGAAGATGCTTGTAGAACTGCATTTATATCCTCGGCAAGGGAAAAAAAGACTCGCTACTACGTGCACAAGCTCTAAACATTGTTATATCTTAACCTGCAGTGTCTAGAAGGTGATTAAAGCAAATTTATATGTTTCTCTTTTAAAGGCTGAGGGTTCTGGAAAAGCGTTAATGTCTATACTTTCATATACATATCATCATAATCTTGCTTAAATCCAGGTGTCCCACCACACTGAGGGCATTTCAAGTCAGACACAATCCTATAAACGTTGAATGGTATAACAGCGAGCGATGTGGAAGGGCCATAATCGCCCGGCATAAGCTGCTTAGCATTCAGACTTGCTATGTTGTGACACTGTGGCCATGCATCCACACACACACAACGGCTCCTTTGTGCACTTTTGTGCGATTCTGTCTGAAACACATACAGTACATGTTTATGTGCACAAACAGACACACACAGACACACACACAGAGGCGGGGGGCCACTCCGGCGCATAGAAACACACAGACACTTTCACAGCGCGTACTCCTCCCCCAGTATAACCTACATCTTTATCCAAATAAAAGGATGTTTCAGATTATCATGCTAATGCGGAGGCATTGTTTACCAAAACCACTTTCCCCTGGCCTCCTAGACCCCCCCCCCCTGCTCCCTCCTTCTCCCCCATCTCCAGGCGGACCTCCTGATTGTGCATTTGCAGCCCCAAAGTCCTCCATCCAGCCATTATCTCCTCTTATCTCTTTCTAAGTCGCCCTCGTCCCTGCCCAGAAAAAATGTCCTCATATTGTAGCTGCGGAGGACTTAAGACGCTCTTGGCCGCACTGAAATGCTCCCAGCAGATGTTTCACCATTTCAGCTCTTTTTACTGCCTGGGCTTTCTTCCTTTGAGGGAGTGAGGGAAGGAGGGAGGAGGAGGGAGGGAGGGAGGGAGGGAGGAAGAAAGAATAGAATAGATGGAAGGGAGCAGGGATGGACGGATGGATGGAGGGGAGGAGGAGGTTTTAAACATTAGAAGGCCAACAGCTGGTTGCTTCTCCCTCCCTGGGTGCATTAACCTCTTTGGCCCTCTCTTGCAGCAGTGCCAATACAAGGAGCCTCTCAGCATCTGGAGCTTAACTACGGGCGAAACTATCACTGTGGCCACAGAGAGGGGACAGTGAAGCCAGGACATGATGAATGTAGAAGACACACCACAGTTTGAAGTCTTAGACAGCATAAGATTACATCAAGCTTGGCCTCTAACCAAAGCAAAAACATAAAAGCTGAGAGAAGTAAAATAGAAAAGTGTTCCTTCGACACACTATTTTTTCTGCAGATTGTACTGTTTGAATAAGCATGCATTGTAAGCACACTGCTACACACTCTTAAATGCCAAATGTCTCTGTGTGCAGTCTGGGATTTTCACTTATCACCAGTAGTCTAATAGCTGTCATTGATATACAACAAAGGCAAATGCAGCTCTTTTGCACAGGTTTTTTATTTGTATTATTAATGGAGCACCTTAAAAGACATGTTGCTGTTAAATAACTCAGGTGTCTTTGTTAGCCAGTGTGAAATGCCCAAGCACGGCATGGACCAAGTTTTGAGTGCGCCCTAGTGTGCGGTTATGAGTTCAACTAAATAGTGACACAAACCCTCAAACATCTCCACCATTAACCGCATATTGCAACTTTACATTTATTTAAATTTTTCATTTAACTTTCATTTGTACTCGAGAGCTCAATTGAGCGGTGAGCCTCATTTGCAATGATGTCGAGTCAAACATATGCAAAGAAAAAACAAAAAAACATACACAATATACAATGCAAATATATCAAATACAACTGATAAAGAGACAAAACTATTGAAACATTTAGACATGATGTAGAATGGCTGCAATTAAAATGAAATGGGTGAAAGTACAATGTAGCCTAATTAAAACAGTAACAGGTAGAGTTTGGCAGATTTAAGATAATAAATTCACTTCTGAAAACAAATTTGATCAACTCCTGATCAACTTTATTTAATAAAAAAAAGTTCTATGACACCAAGGGACCTAAAAGACTAAAAGAGGAAGTGCAAAATGCAACTGAGCTGCACTTCTAATCTGGCTTGTCAACATACATTCACATACAACAACATGGATAAGTAAGACGTCCATGTTGCGTAGGTCACAGTGCAAAGGGGACTTAATCTGCTAAATCTTGTTTAATTACCATATTCCTTTTCACAGATAATCACTGTGATGATATATGCACACAAAGCCCCAAATGAAATGACAAACAGAGGACGTGAAGTGAAAGCTGGCAGGAACCTGCTGCTTTAATTGCAGACTGAGCGAGATGGACCTGAAGGCAACTGCTACTTCATACACCACACACACACACACACACACACACACACACACACACAACACACACACACACACAAAACAAACAACCACCAACACACACACACACACACACACACACAACACACACACACACACACACACACACGCACACCACAATGTCATTCGTCCATTCAGCAGCCATCACTTTGAACATCCAAAGTGTACCTTTTCTTGAGTAAACAGGCTGATTGTCTGTGTCTCTCTCAACCCCTCGGCAGCTGCTTCTCCTTAAAGCCACGTCCATGGCTGTCATCATTACCCTCATCATCGTGGTCATTATAATCATTGGCCTGCTTAAACACAGGACAACAAAGGCAGGGGGCACACAATGGGCCTCAGTAGCTTTGAGGAACATATCAAGGCTTAGCGAGAGAAAAGACTGTCTTTATTTGACTGTGCAGCATGTGCTCCGTGCAGGGCTGGGCCCCCTTTCTTCATCTTTACTCAGTATTGGGTGTTGTGTGCTCAAGGGAAAGGTGTGTGAGTGTGGGTGGGTGAGAGCATGACAATAGGGGCAGGTGCTCCGGAGTTTACCTACATGCAGTCTGTTAGCTCAGGGACCAGACACGCAAACACATGATGCTTAAGGAGAAGCGTTCTCTCTCCATGACACTCTTCAATCATCAGTGTCATCATGTGCTATTCATTTTAATGTGTGTATCGTATCACTCCTGTCTACTCTGCCATTGGCACAAGGAGATGAAAACACATTTACTTCCTGTGTTGAAAATGTACACAATACATCCTCCTCACTGATTAAACCAAGTTATTTTATCTTAATAAACTGGTTCTATGTCAATGTCAATTTACTGGTTAACTACACAGCCTGGGAAAACAGCTGCATAAGGACTGCTGTTGTTTCTGAAAGGAGCTTTCCACATTCTGAGAAAATCTGTTCAGTCTCAAGTTCTTGGACGCTATCAAATTTCCTCCTGGTGAATGTACGACGATCTAGGGTTTTCTGGAACTCAAAGAAATGAAAAGTTAGCCGTTTTAACCATCCTTTTAAAAATCTTCTCCTTAAAATAGTCAGTATGCTTCAAATTCATTTCAGTCCGCCAACTTCACACAGCAGTGCAGTGTGTGAAAATGATTCTATAAAAAGGAACCTGTGGCGGCAGGGTGAATTCATTCATAGTGTTCCTCGTACTTGTAAAGAATCCAAAAAGGGGAACTTAAAGATGTTATCCGTCGCATTAACATCTAGTTTATTGTCTGTTAAGTTCCTATCTTTCAAATAGTGAGTTGAAACAATGGTGATTGAGCATATGACCCACTGATGAAAAGCGCCTGCTTTGCCCTGTTATATACTTATGCAACTTCTTATCCTTAAAACGAAAAATTCCATTTACAGCACTGCCATTATCCCTATATTTAAACCATTATTGGTTACCACCTCTGTCCTTTGACAACAGACCTTTTTCCCCTCCAGACATTTGACCCCCCCGAAGGAAATTTGATTGTGACTTTTTGGAAAAAACTTATGTTCACTTTTGCCTTTTCAACAAGGACACACAACACCTGTGAAAGTAGGGGAGAACGGGGTAATTTGTCACATGGGTTGGATGTCACATTCGTTATATCTCGCCACCAGAGCGCGCTAGCTCTGAAATGTTGATATAAAAAAGGTCCAGAATTGGGATCAGAGGTCACATACATAGACTTCCTTGGAGGAAGACAGCTGCATTTCAGGTGAGAGGATGTTTTGTGTTTTTCATGTCAAATTCAAAATATTTTGCTTCTCAGTATTTTTCTTCTAGGCTTTTACACAATGGGTTTATAACAAAACACTTGTTACCATCAGAAAGTGTGAAGGGTAAGCTATAGTTTAGATTGTTGTTAGCAAGCTAATTAGTTGTCAGATGGTTGTTGGCCTTGATGCTAGCAAGAAATTCAGGTTGGGGTTGGTCGTCAAATTTTTTGGGGGGTTGGTTGTCACATGTTATCTCAAGGCTGCAGCCAGAAAAGGAACCCAATAACGGAAGAAATTGTCAAGCTGTATCCTCACTGACACCCCAGAGAAGGAAAGAATAGAGCAGGAAAAGGCAGCTAGCAAGCAAAAGAAAAAAGGGCAACAAAATCAAAACAACCCAGTGCATCCCAAACTAGACCAGCTGCCAAGGCTACAGTAAGTTATGTAGGCCTATTTGTCAACTTGACAATGCAATTAAACTTTCAAATTTGGTTCTGCCTCATTGCCTTCTTTTTAAGATTTTTCCCATTAAGATAACATTGTGACAAACAACCCCATAGTGTGTGACAACCGACCCCTTGATGGGGTTGGTTGTCACAATGTGTCAGAGTGTCTTTGATGGTAAATTACTTCTTCATTACAATAAGTTGGAAAAAAAGAGAGACACACATTTCAAGCCAACACCTTAAGCTTCAATTTAATGTAGGAATGGCTATTGACAGATGTTTTGGTGATGAGCAATTCTCACTAGAGTAAACAGTGTGCCTACTTACCCCGTTCTCCCCTACTTGTTGTTTTTCCAACGTGCCGTGGCCTTGACAAGTCTCTCAACTTTATGTAAATGCAGGAGGGAAACCCCTGATTGATAAGCGTATCAGAGCCAGTTCTATTCATTAAACCAAACATGGCTGACATCCTTCACACCAATCAGCTTTATTACTCCTTAAACCTAATGATTATCACATACACTTTCTCTCTGTGCCCTTCTTCTTGTTTTTCTCTCCTTCTTGAAAAGGGAAGGAGCATTGAGTCACTTTCTGGCAGCCGCGGGAGATGAGGGGCTGAAATTGCAGGAGCAGACACTTCCATGGCCAAGTCTCATACGGCAGCACAGCTAGAAATTAATTAAAACAGGGGATGAGAGGAGTGAGAGGAAACAAAAGAGAGAGAAAGATAGTGTGGGGTGGACAAGAGAGAGAGAGAGAGAGAGAGAGAGAGAGAGGGATGGGGACAGACGGCAAAGGGATCACAAGGAAGGTTCAGACACTCAACAGTAAAAGGCATGTCGTGCAAAAAGCATTGTTACTTGTGTGTCTCTGTGCGCTGGCTCGCGTGTGAACACCAGTTGTCCTCCCTTGACTCTTCCACAGACGGACGAAGGGGAACAGTGCGATCCTGACACAAATCCGTGGTAAGGGTCCTTTTCCTGCCCTCCCTCCCTCCCTCCTTTCTCTCTTTGCCATCAGTAAATCCGGGTTTCACTTCAACTTAAGCACTTAGCCGTAATCCCCATGAAGAGGCGATAGCCCCGCACAAGTCACTTTTCGACCATTAAAGGCATACAATAGGGGCGTGTTAGGGACTCACTTAAATGGATTGAGCACAAAGCCTGTGCTTGATAAGTTTTTAGCTGGGAAGAATCCGCCGTTTACACCCCTCCTTTTGTGCATTCTCTTAGATGCACTTGTCTCAACAGTCTAAGCCGATTTTATCCCTTTTTTTGCGTTTGTTTAATTCCTAGAACAGAGCAAGGCTTTAGAACATGTCCTATTTCTTTCTCCCTCTCCCTTTTTTACCCCCAACAAATGTCACAGTGAAAGATTTACAATGGAGGATATCTCTATCCACTTCCCTGCAAACTGAACACAGGGGATGATGGCCTCTTCTTGATATTTCCAAAAGCTCTCCCTTGAAATTAAGCCACGGCTTTCTAATCTTTTAACATGGCGCATCAGCTGGACTGAAGGGGGGAAGCCTTTTGATACGCTTGTCTCCCTCGGACCAAGGAAGTGGACTCCAGACTCTTTCAGAAGAACACTAATTCCCATCAGCCTCTGGGGCAGAGGAAGAATGCATTCCGATAGCGCTTATCAAAGCAAGAACACTGAGACACAAGCAGCCAAGAAACGAGGCCGGGGACAAAACCGCCCATTGTCGCTGCTTGTCATTTTGCACACTGGCCACAGAGAGGAACATTTCAGAAAGACAATCCACATGTGTCACATGTGAAATCAATTAAGAGTAGCGCCCCGTGGATAACCAGGGTACAGAGGATCACTCAATGTGCGATCGCCATAAACAAGTCCCAAATTCTTTGGAGAGCGGGAATTTTGTATATTCAAGGACATGGAGTTTATTTTTGGCATACATAGAGGTCGTTACTAAGAACAAGTTGCCGCCACGAAACACCTGCACATCCCACACCCAGCTATATGGCAGAACTCAAGGTTCCCTCATTGTTACGTACATTTTTTTTTAAATTAAATGTGGTTGTTTCAATAATCCTTCAATGATCTTAGCAAAGAGTGAAACGCTTTTCACCTGTGTTTGGGCTGACATGTGTCTCCTGCTCATTTACACTCGCTTGCATGCATTTACCTCGAACACGCTTTGACAAGGCCTCTGAAGAAAATGCATTCAGCAGTATTGGACAGAGGGATGAAGCCTGACACAGAACAGAGAGAGAGAGAGAGAGAGAGAGAGAGAGAGAGAGAGAGAGAGAGAGAGAGAGAGAGAGAGAGAGAGAGAGAGAGAGAGAGAGAGAGAGACAGCGAGAGAGAGAGAGAGACAGCGAGAGGGGAGCACGCTAAGTCGTTGAGAGCCGATCTAATCCAGTGGTTTGAGTGTTTGCCACTGCCACCATGTCTTAAAGCAGATCTCAGTAGGAGGTGGTGAGATGCTCCTCTGGGCTCAGCTCCCTAATGGTTTGATTAAGCTCATCCAGCCAGGCCTGTGCTGCGCAGACTAAAGCTCCATTTAAGGAGCAGACAAAGACAGGGCCGCCGGGACGCATAAGAGTATTAAATCTGACTGTCAGGCTCACAAACACACAGATGTAGATGGTATACACAGTGTATATACACACACACAGGGCCAGTGATGGTAAGTGTGCATGCATGCATCACACACAGCTACGGTATATGCTATGCCTTACTATACCATTGGTTACTGTTAGTTAAGTTCAAAATAACTTTAAGAGAAGGTTACACTACTCTATGAGGTACTGAATAATATGCAAGCATCTTTAATGTGTGGTTTTAAAATACATCCAAAACCATTGCTCCAATTTGCCCATAAGACATTGAATATTATATGTCCATTTTATCAGTTAAGCATAATTTTTGATTAAATAATTAAAAGTAAAATAGAGATAAAGGCAGCAATGTAAAAAAAATAAAAAAAGGAAGCTGTCAAGAAATTAAAAACTTGTTAGATTATGGCTACCACAATAATGCAGTATCATCAATCATCATACTATGATCCTGTAAACAGCAACCATACATACAGTATGCATAAGTTAAGACATATACATACAAAGAAAAACTCAAATGTTTGAGTACATGCCTATACATTGAACATGCAGCAATACAAAGGTATGAAGTATGAGTGTGTAAAGTAATAGTGACAAGACATGGAATATAAAGGGTTAAGTCCGCCAGCTCACACTCCCTGACTTTACTGGCTGGGTTGTAAGGCTACTAAGTAGCAGCTGTCCACCTGGCGAAGGAAGACCCTTTAACTGACACACACACAAACACAGAATCACAAACACAGAATCCAAACACACACACACACGCACACACCACACACACAACACACACACACGCACCACACACACACACACACACACACACACACACACACACACACACACACACACACACACCACACACACACACAACACACACACACACACACACACACACACACACACACACACACACACACACACACACACACAGACACAGACATACACATATCTGCTCTCTTGAGGAGAAACTGTTCTCAAACTGTAGTTCACACACGCCTGTCTGTACGTGCACACATGCACACACAAACACTCTTACACAAAAACACAAACACACACACTTTCGCGGAGGAGAGGCCCAGATGGTCAGGGAGGGAAACAGTGCCCAGTGTCAGTGAGAGAGAGAGAAACAGAAAAACAGAAAAAGAGAGAGAAAAGAGAGAAAGCGAGATTGGGAGAGGGAGAGAGAGAGAGAGAGAGAGAGAGAGAGAGATAGTTGGAAAGAGAGATGAGGGACAACAGCCAGACCCAAGTGGAGGAGCTGAAACAGGAAGACAACATCACACCGGTTCAGCCAGCCAGAGCTGCAGACACAGAGAGAGAGAAAAGGGGCCATCTCTGTTTCCAAACACACAATCTGTAATCACATGCCTCCACTCAACTGTGCTTTCCACCAGTCAGTCTTTATGACAACAGTGAATGATTCAAACATTTTTTGGGCGACATTTTGGAAAATATGCTTATTTGCTTTTTCTCTGGTACGTTTTTAAGTACAGATCTCAACCCAATAGACCAAATGCTTAGCTTAGCATATAGCTATGGCCAAGCCGCCATACTAATTAAGTGACCGTCATTTAAAATACTGTCTTGTTAACACAAAACCGATTTAGACGCTTACGGATGTCTGTAAAACTAGCTTCACCGGAGTGTAAATATGTCATAATATTGAGCTGACGGAATAATGTGACGTCGGACTCATGGCATATGGCACCAGAGACAGAACCTGTTTAGCTATTTGGCCATTGCTAGGCTATCCTTCAGAGATGTACTAATGTAAACTAATGTAAAGCTCAATTAACATGTTGTATCTTGTCTAGCTACCCTCTTAGCTACATAAGCAGAGATAAAAAAAAATGTTAGGGTTTTGGACTCATATGCAGCTTCACAGATTCTTAGTGCTGAGTGATAGGAAAACTGGTTTAGGCCTACTGACAAAGCAAACAACATAATATAACCCCTGAAACCACAAACGGACCCTTTTATATATATTTTTTTGTTAATTTACATTTTCAGGCAAAGATACATTTTTAAACAATTCAGCTATAGAAATGTTCAAAAGACATGTGTTCCAACTTCATACAGAGCCAAGCTAACTGTCGTCGGTATAGCTCAATTTCACATCAACGAGACGGATAAAAACTATTAGCAATTGTTGCGTCTATAGTTCGGCATATTGTAGAAATATCCAACTGATGAGCAAAAAACAAAAAAACAAAAGCAGGCATCTGAGCAGTGGCTTGTTCTCTGGGATGTGAAAACCCCTTTCTGTCCAGATGGCCATATTTTTTTTTCTCTCTCCCAGTTTTAATTCATTTTATTTCATGTCACAGTTTGCGCTTTGATCGCTCCTCTCTAATAATTAATGTGCTTTTGCTGTGCTGTGCTGCGTGCTCTTGAAGTCATTGTTCCGTTCTGCGCTGTACAGACAAGAGCTGGCTTTGACTTCTAAAACCTGATGGGAAAAAAGCACCGTGCTCTCTCTCTCTCTCTCTCCCCCTCAGTTCACCCTCCTTCACTATGTCAATTTATCTATCTATCTCTATATAACTTTCTCTCTCCTTCTCTGGGCTTTGAATCGTCTCGGAGGGGCCCTCACTGTTAGCTTTCACACATTTGTACACACAAACACACACATATACACACACACACACACACACACACACACACACACACACACACACACACACACACACACACACACAGAACTGTCGGGTGTCTCTCCTGAGTGGTTAGGATACAGTGGTTGGCATGTGTCACTCATCCATTATTGATCAGATCCAGCTGCCATCATCTACAGATCACTTAGAGAAACACTGTCTCCGTCTCTCACAGCCACTAGCACACAGTACACTCACACACTCACACCCAGGAGAACCTGCCTGTTAGCTCACCATTTCTCTTGCTTATCTCATTGTCTTATTTTCATCACATAGAACACTGTGAATTTTGTATTTCTATGCAAACAAGGCTTCAACCAGTCAACATAAGAATTAGCAAAACATTCAGGTACCTCCTAACCAATGAAGGAATGCACTAGCGATGAAAACATATACACTCTGATAAAGCAGAGAACGATTTAATTGTAAATATGCAATAAAAGTTATGGCTTTATTATTATTTAATCAATTATTTATGAATGCTTTATAGATCAGTTATAAGTCATTGATAAAAACAGCTTAATTTGTGGTTTAAAAAGCCCTAATTTATCATGAATTAATATTTTTTTAACAACAAAAACAAAGTGTTAATCAGGCAAAGGGCCATTCAACCACTCACCTTCTTGACAAATCTGCAGAGAATCTGGACCACCATTTATTTACTGTCAGCTAAGTAACATTTACAGCAAATTTAGTTTAATTTAGGAAGTTATCGATGACTTTAACAATCATACTCAAGTGTCTCACTGGAGGAGGAGATTGTTCACTCCCAAATAGTCATTCTCAAAAAATTGCTCATATACAATAACTGACCTGTTAAGCATTAGTAAAATAATAACCATTAGTAACAGATTGATTTAAAACTGTATTAACCCCTTTATTAAAGTATTCCTTATTAAAAAGCATTGAATTTATGTTCAAGTTTATTTGTACATAATCTCACACAATACCCACCCATTGAACGTGCATCAAAGAAGGTTACAATAGTAGGACACATATGTTGCGACCTTAAGCGCTGTCAATAATCAATATTTACTAGAAAACACTGGAGGCAGTAGGCCTACATGACAAGTGATAGGGGAAAAAAACAAGTGCATTAATTGATGTAAAACCCAAGCAGTGCTTCTTCCGTTGTCTTTCACTACTTTACATTTGATTTGCTTTATGTTTGAGCACTGCTTTGTACACTTGCCCCCAAGCATGAATGAGAGAGAGGGAGAGAGGAAGAGAGAGAGAGAGGAGAGAGAGAGGAGAGAGAGAGAGAGAGAGAGAGGAGAGAGAGAGAGAGGGAGAGGAGAGAGAGAGAGATGCACTTGTTGGTTGGAGGTTTACAGCTTTAGAAGAGGGGGGTCTGAGAGAGACATGTAGGGAGGAGGGAGATTTTGCCCTCTGCAACATATCCACTCATCCATGTCTGTTCTCGACCCCCCCCCCCTCGCTTCTCTCTCTCTCTCTCTGACTCCCTTCCTTTTTTCTTTTTTTTTCCAAATGCAAGTCACCGTGAAAAATGTGCTGGTCCAATATTTGCACAGAAGTGGTGCTGGGACAGGCAGATAACCTATCAGTATTTGAGTTTGGCTTCCCATGCTCCAAATAGCCATCCTCCGCCTGTTTAGCTTATTGATTGGCTTGGCAAGAAACTAGGTCCCCTTTAGCAGTGACCAAGGTCATACACAACACATGGACTCTGTGCCACCCATCCACCCTAACCCCCCTCCCACCCCCCACCCCCATCACTCCCACCACCCCTTCAACACCCAACACAGTCTCTTCCTCCTCCTCATTTCTCTCTCTCTCTCTCTCTCTCTCTCTCTCTCTCTCTCTCTCTCTCTCTCTCACGTGTGTGAAGTGCACCCATGCATGTATGACAGTAGGGGAGAACGGGGTAATTTGTCACACGGGTTGGTTGTCACAATCGTTATATCTCGGAACCAGAAGGCGCTGTCTGTGAAATTTTGGTATGTAAATATCCAGAATTGGGATCAGAGGTCACCTACATACTCTTCTTGGAGTTGGACTGCTGAATTGAGGTGAGAGAACTGTTTGTGTTTTTCATGTCAAATTCAAATTTTAGCTCCTCAGTATTTTTCTTCTAGGCTTTTACACAATGCGTTTATAACAAAACACTTGTTACCCATACAAAGTGTGAAGGGTAAACTATAACTTAGATTGTGTTTAGCAAGCTAATTAGTTGTCAGATGGTTGTTGGCCTTGATGCTAGCAAGAAATTCAAGTTGGGGTTGGTCGTCACATTTTTTGGGGGGTTGGTTGTCACATGTTATCTCAAGGCTGCAGCCAGAAAAGGAACCCAATAACGAAAGAAATTGTCAAGCTGTATCCTCACTGACACCCCCAGAGAAGGAAAGAATAGAGCAGGAAAAGGCAGCTAGCATGCAAAAGAAAAAAGGGCAACAAAATCAAAACAACCCAGTGCATCCCAAACTAGACCAGATGCCAAGGCTACAGTAAGTTATGTAGGCCTATTTGTCAACTTGACAATGCAATTAAACTTTCAAATTTAGTTCTACTTACTTTTTAAGATTATTGCCATTAAGATAACATTGTGACAAACAACCCCATAGCGTTTGACAACCGACCCCTTGATGGGGTTGGTTGTCACAATGTGTAAGGGTGTATTTGATGATTAATTTCTTCTTTATTAATAAGATAGAAAAAGTGAGGGGTACACATTTCAAGCCAACATCTTAAGCTTCAATTTAATGTAGGAATGACTATTGAAAGATGTTTAGGTGATAAGCAATTCTCACTAGAGTAAAAAGTGTGCCTACTTACCCCGTTCTCCCCTACTTGTGTGGATGCATTCCCCTTTTTTTAAGTGTGATGGTGTGATGGAAAATATTTATTATGTTTTGTTCAAAAAAATCCTGTCTTTAAGCTGAATTTCCACATTGCATGTATAATGAGAAAAACCTTGGAATGTATCATATCAAGCAGTATGTGCCCTCGCTACTCTACTGTACATACTGTGTGTGTGTGTGTGTTGTGTGTGTGTGTGTGTGTGTGTGTGTGTGTGTGTGTGTGTGTGTGTGTGTGTGTGTGTGTGTGTGCATGCGTGTGTGTGTAATGACTCAGGGTATGGACCAGAGGCAGCGTCCTCCACTCCTCTGTGGGAATCAATGAGATTGAATTCTGAAGGATTTCTCAGGGGCATCAGCCCTGCTTGTCAATACTGCTCTGTGTCACAAGTGCATTTTGAACATACTCTCTCACACAACAGACAACACACACACACACACACACACACACACACACACACACACACACACACACACACACACACACACACACACACACACACACACACACACACACACACACACACACACACACACACACACTTCCAGTCCACTGTGTCCCAAGCCAGACCCCTCCCTCTCCTCAACAAACCACTCACTACGATCTCCCGCTCTTTCAGTCCTCAATTAAACTTGCCCCATTTTTCCTCTTTTACACCTCCCTGCCTTTATCTGACTGCATCCCATCCACCCCACCACTGTTTAACTCTTTGGTTCTCAGGGTTTTGAGTGATTTGATCAAGCATCAACACATCAAGTAATGTTTCCTTATCTGTCAAATGAAACTTAACTTATTTTCTTAGTTTAAAACAATTCACTGCAACTTCATACTGTTATCATTCAACTTGAGTCTCATTACATATTATGATTATTAACTATCTCTGTGGCAACTGATCAAACTCCAGACTCATACATCTCTGTGCTTCTTATCTAGTCCAGTGTCATTTCCAAATGAGGACGGACCCTGATGCTGTAGAAAGCAAGGGATGGGGAAGGAAAGATAGCGAGGCAAAGGAAAGTAAAAAAGACTCACCAACGTCCTTGTTATCCATCAAATAATGGGACAAAGAAAATGTAAATAATTAAATGAAATTAAATCATTGTGTTAATCCACTTGCTGATTAACCAATCCAAAAACACTGGAAGTTTCTATTAAAAATCTCTATCCTTGGAGGCCAGAGGTCTGAATCTCCATAAATCTGGCTGCTCCACTATAGCCGTCCCTTTATTCTATTCTTCCATGTTCTATTGTGTTTAACTCCTGATTTGTGGTCAAGAAAAACTCCCACTGTGTCACCTGTGGAGGATGGATGATGAGCCGGGCAAGCTGTGTGATTTATGAGCCAGTGCTGTGATGTTGTGCCGTGTTCCACTGTGACATGTATTCCTCAGAGTCTACCAGAGTCCTTGCTCTGAAGCCCACCATGGGCACAGAGTGGCATCCCCTGCCCCCACCACCCCTCCCCCTGTTTCTAATTTGAAAGGGCCCTTGACTACCTGCTAGATGCGGGCTCAAAAGTCACACACACACATACACAAGCACACACAACACACAACACACCACACAACGCACACAACACAACACAAAACACACACAAACACACACAAACACACACACACACACACGACACACACACACACCACAACACACACACACACACACACAACACACACACACACACACACACACACACACCACACACACACACACACACACACACACACACACACACACACACACACACACACACACACACACAAACAGAACACACACAGGCATATAATCACTCACTGTTGCACTTGAATATGGCTCTCTGGGGAGTTTTGTGTTTTATTCTCCTGGAGGAGCGTGTAGGCCCCTGGGTCACAGCTGTGTGTGTGTGAGTCCGATCTGGTATCCTGCCACACAGAGGGGGAGCCTTAGCGCCTGAGGCCTGCCTGGAGGCTACAGCCAGGCCTTGAAGGACACAGGGAGGAGATGCTGCTGCCTCTCTCCACACTGCACCAGGACAACAGTGTTTGGCAAGAGAATACTGACCAATAGATAGATACTTAGAGAGGAAGCTTCTCTGCAGATTTTTATTTGTTTTGTTTCACATCCTAAATAGACCTGCAAGTGTTCCCATCTTGTAGAAGCATACTGCAGCCTCCTCCACACATATGTATCAGCTGCCTCCTACACCCTCTCCAACACACACACACACACACACACACACACACAACACACACACACACACACACACACACACACACACACACACACACACACACACACACAACACACACACACACACACACAAACACATAAACACACACGCACAAACACACACACACACACTTGTAGTGTTAGCCCCCGTCGCTAAACAGCTGTCTGAGAAGTGGCAGTGTGGTGCACTCATGCTTCATCATTGTCATCTCACCCATCACCTGCACTCTTTCCCTTCCTTCGCCTTCTCCTCTCAATCCCTCCATCCATCAGTATTTTCAGACACAGGGCTGTGACAAGGGCACATCCATCCCCCGGCCATACATCACCTTTATGGGGGGATGGCGGAGGGAGGGAGGGAGGGGGGGGGGATGAGAGTCGGGGGGCAGGGGGACGCGCGGTGCTGTCCCAAACTCTTTCACAAGTTGGGACAGAGCCAACTTTCTGTTTGTCCTTTTTCCCCTTTGTCTTTGTGTCTGAGGAGTGGGGTTCTTTGTTTGGTTACACTCCTGATTTCAGTCAATTCTCTTATATTGAAACAGTTGTTTTTTACATCTCCCCAAAAACCATAAAAATATGTTAATATTATCAGCATTCCTCAAGGGTTATTTTATTTGAGTTTAAATGTTTTAGACGGTAAGCTATCCAGCAGCTTGCCAATTGTATAGCATGTAAAACGGCACAATATAAAAGTGAAATCAATTCATCACAATGGAATAAGTGCAACCAGTACATTTGCTTGAGGGTAAACGTCAAGTCAAATGATTAGCACCAAGCCCAAGTTTTTTTTTAAACTTTGATTCGTAAACACCTGACCTTGACCAATAGCAATCCTTGGTGGAGGCAGTCATGAAATCACAGATAGTCTGAGGGAACAAAACTGTTGGAAGCTGAGGCGCTCCATGGTGTACTGGGTAGAGCACGTAACATGTGGACTCGACCCATGGACCTTTACTGCATGTCATCCCCCTTCTCTCTGTCTCCCCATTTCAACTCTCTTTCTCTGCATACTATCAAATAAAGCTTAGAAATGCCAAACAAAGCTGGCATAGCTTAGCTAGTGTTGTACCCCCTCTGCTGATAGTATAAACTGGTTATAAGACGTATATTAGTGATTTATATGGAGACAAAAATGAACAAACTAAATGTCTCTTTATCCCTTTGTTTTTTCCTCTTTGTGTTCCTTGGTCTAAGGCACAGATTGTTGGATCTCCTGCTGACCCTGCCTCGCCCTCTCTCTAATGTCCTCTCTCTCTATCTCTCTCTCTCTCAAGTCCTTCTCTCTCTCTCTCTCTCCTGCCTCCCTCACCTGTTCCTTCACTTTTCACACCTGGACTCTATTCTTGGCTTTTTGTTTACTGCTTCTGTTTTTCCAAAGTCCTCCGTCCTCCCACTCTTCCTCTGTTCGCCCTCTCTCTCTCCTGCTGCACCATCTATCACTCCCTCCCTCCTTCTCACCTCTCCCTCTCTCTCTCCCTCTCTCTCTCCCTGCTACCTTCTCTCCCTCTCTATCTCTCTCTCTCCCTGCTACCTTCTCTCTCTCCCTCTCTCTCTCTCCCTGCTACCTTCTTTCTCTCTCTCTCTCCCTGTCTCTCTCCCTCCCTGCTACCTTCTCTCTCTCCCTCTCTCTCTCTCACTCTCTCTCTCTCTCCCTGCTACCTTCTCTCTCTCTCTGTCTGTCTGTCCTTGCTCTGTTTCTCCTCTGGCTCACCTCTCATTAAGCCCCCGTGCCTAGTGCCACCGTGCCCAGTGTCCACCCACACGTCTCACACTTCTCTTTCTCGCTTTTTTTGTCTCTTATCTCTGTCCTTCTTTCCCTTTTCCATATTTCCCTAACACCCCTTATGCACACTTAGCTCATACTCATGCTTGATCACTTTCTAATGTAGTGTAGTGTGGATAAAACTCAGTAAGCCTGGGACAGGTATGTGTTTATGTGTGTGTGTGTGTGTGGTGTGTGTGTGTGTGTGTGTGTGTGTGTGTGTGTGTGTGTGTGTGTGTGTGTGTGTGTGTGTGTGTGTGTGTGTGTGTGTGTGTGTGTGTGTGTGTGTGTGTGTGTGTGTGTGTGTGTGTGTGTGTGTGGTGTGTGTGTGTGTGTGTGTGTGTGTGTGTGTGTGTGTGTGTGTGTGTGTGTGTGATACAAACATAATGTCACCCATGTGCTAGTAGCATGTGTGTGTGTACTCGACAGTAAAGACATGGGGACCAACGTAACACTGTAATGTGTCCAATTTGAATAATATATTTTTTTTAAAGAGAGAGCCATTGACTTTTGTGTTAGACATTTCAAATAACTTCTTGAAGTTATTACTAAGTATTTTGAGTATATACAGTACAGGCCAAAAGTTTGGACACACCTTTTCATTCAATGTGTTTTCTTTATTTTCACGACTATTTACGTTGTAGATTCTCACTGAAGGCATCAAAACTTTGAAGGGACATATGGAATTATGTACTTAACAAAAAAGTGTGAAATGACTCTTAATAGGTCTTATATTTTAGATTCCTCAAAGTAGGCACCCTTTGCTTTTTTGACAGCGCTACAAACCCTTGGTGCTCTCTCAATGAACTTCATTAGGGAGTCACCTGAATGGTTTAGCAAAGAATTCCACATGTGTTCATTCAAAGTTTTGATGCCTTTAGTGAGAATCTACATTGTAACTAGTCATAAAAATAAAGGAAACGCATTGAGCGTGTCCAAACTTTTGGCCTGTACTGTAAGTCTGAGGAGCATTAATGTATCTGTGCACATGCTATAGACTACAACAGATCTATAAGTAGCTTTTGCACCAAGTCCATTATTTATTATAGCGGGCCACCCTGGAGTGTATTATTATGCTTATACAACAGATGCTTACCTCCACAAGTAAAAAAGAAATGCTTGCTTTGAATTCTCGTTTAACCCACTACAATGTTACTTTGGTTAACTTAAAGGGTTAAAATCCTGAAGTGTTTTAAGAGATTTATGCAAAAAGAAAAGCAGAAAACAATATTGATGTATGATGATTTAACAGCTTTTTTTTTGTGAGTGTGGACATTTTCGGCTCGAAGGTGGTGAGTGTATAGTAAATTTGAAGGGGGCACAAGGGTTAAATGCAATCTACCTTGTACACAAATGTAACTTTAGTCCAACTGTTGCCAGAACTATGTTGGAGGAGTCGTGATATATATTTTAACAGACATCCGTCAATTAGGAAACAGTATTCTCCAGGGGTTTGGTATACTCAGCCTTTATGCGTACAATGCCTCATACATCACACATCAGTATCTTACTTACAGCACGCCCCCTCTCCCTCCCACATATGCATGTGTTTAGATCACCAGCAGCCTTTACCTTGACCGTACACGGCTCCTCCATTGATTACTGCCTGTACTTACTTCGCTCAAAAAACACAATGCATCACAAAGAGCAAACTGTCCGTGAAGGGCTAAAATAATTGTTTATAATAGGGCCCTCCACTTGCAGAGACAAGAGTGCCATGATGTGTTTTAGGGTGTAGACAAGGGCTCCCTGCTTTGTGCTCAGGTAATTTTCTTTTCCAGGCGTATAAGTGGTCAAGGTCTGGCGGATTTTTTAAAAAACGCATGCGAGTGATGTGCTGTTTGGGGGGGGGGGGGGGGGGGGGCGTATTGTTAACGTGAGATGCGCCAATGTCCATTTGGAGAGGTGCAACACTCGTCTCCCCACTTGAGGAACAATGGAATACACTTCAGAGACGCTGCCGTATGAAGTATGTTTATGAGTGCAGCCGGGGGAAACAATGGCCCCCACATGTTACACAACACAAGAAAAGGCTTTGGGCTCAGAAACAGAAAATATGAGGTGGGCACAGCAGACATCCTTGACATTCACCGCGAAAAAATGAATAACCCCCGTTGACATGGTGAGGGAAAAAGACAGTGGCGGTGTTAACAGTATAGCATATGATTGCAAGAAGAGCTTTGAGTGCAAGAGAAAGTGGAGTCATTTTGGGGGGTGGGGAGTTGTATACAGTACAGTGAGAGAGAGAGAGAGAGAGAGAGAGAGAGAGAGAGGGAGAGAGAGGGCCCTGGCAGTTAACATTAAGAAAACAAAAACAATGATATTCCAGAAAAGATCCAGATGTCTGGGAAACAAAATGCACTTCACAATAGGAACACATACAATAGAAAACTGTTTAGAATATAACTATTTAGGCCTGAAAATAAGTTCCACTGGAAGTTTCAACCCAGCAGTCAATGAACTGAGAGAGAAAGCACGCAGGGCTTTTTATGCAATCAAAAGACAAATTTACATTCAGATTCCAATTCTAATTTGGCTCAAACTACTACAAGCAATTATTGAACCCATCCTGCTCTATGGAAGTGAAGTGTGGGGCACACAAACAAACCAACTTTTTGACCAATGGGAAAAACATCCAATTGAAATTGCAAACACCGAATTTTGTAAAAGCATTCTGCAGGTACACAGGACAACTACCAACAATGCCTGCAGAGCTGAATTAGGCCAATATCCACTACTACTAAAAATCCAAAAAAGATCAATTAAATATTGGCTACACCTAAAACAAAGTGACCCCCACTCCTTCCAGCACAAAGCTCTGCAAAGCCAAGAGATGAACAGGAGTCCCCTCACTCAGCTGGTCCTGAGGCTCTGTCCACAGACAGGTTCCCCCTCTGCTCTGCCTCAGGACCAGCCTGACAACATATCAATTAGACTCAACCAAATTATAACACATCAGAAACAAACCTACCTCACCCATTGGAACACTAAAACACAAACACAGAGCAAAATGCATTGGCCCTAAACAGACAGTACACTGGCCCTAAACAGACAGTACACTGTGGCCCCCTACCTGACCACAGTGACTGATATTAGACACAGAGTGATGTTGACAAAGTACGACTGAGCGCTCACAGCCTGGCCATCGAGACAGGCAGATATAAGAAAACATGGCTGCCCAAAGAGGAGCGGCTGTGCCAGCAGTGTGGAGAAGCTGCTGTAGAGACTGAGCAGCACTTCCTCCTTCACTGCCCCAAATTTAAAAATGTCCGCAAAACATATTTGAACAAATTCGGCCAAAAACATCCAAATTTTAGAAGCTCCCCTGAAGAGCAATTTAGAATAGTTATGGGAGAGCGTAAAGAGAGCTCCGTCCTCGCAGGACAATTTATTTCGGCTTGCCACAACATTAGGACATAATACACCAGGTCTCACTGTTTAATTTAGTTTTGTTGTAATCATCTGTATGTTATGTTGTTATATGTTGAATATTTTTTACTTATTAATTTGATGATGTGCTTTGGCAATATTGTACAATATTGTAACTTTCATGCCAATAAAGCCAATTTGAATTGAATTGAATTGAGAGAGAGAACACTACATTGTGTTGGTGTTTTGTTTGACATAAGCCTACGAAAACAGCTACTGTAAAACCATGGAGCTCTGCCAAGGCTCACAGGTGTCATCATGGACCTGGCGAGAGGAGAGAGAGAGAGAGAGAGGAGAGAGAGAGAGAGAAGGAGAGAGGAGGAGAGAGAGAGAGGAGAGAGAGAGGAGAGAGAGAGAACAGTAGGCCCTCAGGCTCTACCTGGAGATGTCACCTCACTACAAGATGAACCAACACATGACTGGAGAAGGGACATGTCAGCACAGGATGGAGAGAAGACACAGGTAACATCTGAAACAAACCAAGGGTGTGAGGAGGAATAAGGATAGGTGTACTGGGTGGATAAGTATATATCGGTTTATATATCACTTTACAATAAGGGTACATTGATGAACTATTAGCTAATGCTAAGTTAATGCTATGTATGGCTAGTTGATGCATAGTTAACACCTATTAAGCATTAAGTAAGTGTTAATGCTAAGTCATTAATGGTTAGTTAATGCTTCGTTAACTAATGCTTGGTTAAGCATAAACTAAGGATAACAGTTAGTTAATGCTTAGTTTATGTTCATTAAGCATTTATTAACAGTTAGGTCATGCTTAGTAAATGCTTATTAAGCCTCAATTAAGGATTAACTCACAGTTATTAATGTACCCTTATTGTAGAGTGTTAACTATCTATCTGAAACACAGAGCTTGACTGTATCTAATGCTCATTGAGGTTTACGGAAAGGGTTTTTCTTTTTTTTTACCACTAATTTGTTGGTTAATTTAACGACATGTTAACGATCCCAGCATCTGGCCATTCCGTCAAAGGTATATATTTATACTGAGTAAAAGAGGGGGTGACGGGGGGGGGGGGGGGGGGGGGGGGTAAGGCATGCAGAACAAATGCCTTTGGTTAGGTCAGAGTGTCTTCTAATGACCTCATTTACTAACAACAAAAACCTCTCCTGCAACCAAGCAGGCGAAACACGCAGCACAGCAAGACCTCTCCCTTCTCCCCAGCGTGACAGTTGGATGGAGGGAAAGAAGGATGGAGCGAGAGAAGAGAGAGAGGAGGACAAGAGGGAAAAAAGGACACATGGAGATGAGAAAGAAGAGGAGAAGATACTGTGGAGAAATTGTTGGCTAAAAAGGCAAAAAAAAAGAAAGATGGAATAATAGGTGGATGAAGGAGAGATGGAAAGAGCAAGGTAAGAGGAGGCCTATAGGAGCAATGCAATCAAACAACACAAACAGCAGTCTCGGTGTGTGACTGCTCAACCTTGCCAAAGAAAATAGGTTACCTCTGTTTTCTGCAGGGTGCCCAGGGGAGGTGCACACTGGCAAAGAGTTGTGCCCATGTGTCATCTGTAAAACATTTAACCACAATAAACTGCCTAGCAACAATACAGCAAAACACACTCCCCAACCACTTCTCTGAAAACACGCACACTGTGTGACAAAATGTGTTTTATGTCGTGTACACATTTTCAAAAAGAATTGTGCGATTGACAGCGATGTGAGCTTAAAGATAAATTCCCCCCTTTTTTTAGTTGAAACATTTAAATAATTACATTACACTAGATAGATGAGTGTTCATTTCATCATCGTAAACTGTTATGGAAAATAAAATTTAAAAAAATAATATGCTAATGGTACTGATTATTGGAAGGAAAAAGTCAATTAAAAAGTAAGCTAATATTGATGATACATTATCCAGGACAGTGTATCGAGTGCTACGAAGAACTTTTATATATTTCTGAAACTGAAAATGTTTCCTCTTATGATCCTAAATTACATGTAACAGCAAACAAGACCATCAGTGCAAAGAATGCTATTATATAGTTTTTCTTAATGCCTGTGTCATGGGTATGCTCACCTAGGAACAACAGCTGGCGTAGTAAAAACACTACCACTTTAGTCCAAAGGGGTCGCTAGAATTAATACAAACTCAAAGCTCCTCGGAGCATCTTTAATACCCTAGTTTTCATGTAAAAATCTGACTAAAAAGTAATATAAAGTACTCATCAAAAGAAGAACTGGGACAACATATACAGTATATTGCATTTTTGGTCAACTACAAGGTAAGCTGATAAAAAGTAAAGCTAAATGTAACATTATCAAGATGATATACAGATGCAACTTTATGTTCTTTCAAAGTCATGCAGCTCTGTGTGTAGAGCATATTGTTAAGGTAACGATAGGTGAGTAATAACACGTACACTTGCTCAAGTTTAAAACACTTGGGGCTCCTGCTCCCAATAGCCAGGCTACTGCTGGGTAACTGAAATCCCTGAGTTAATTCACTGACTTGCTAACTATTCTTTGCTTTTTTGTAACTAAAACTATATAAAAAAATTCAAAAAATAAAATGACTAAAATGTGCCAAAAATAAATGAAATAGACACTAAATCATATTCCACTGCAAAAAAATTGCCTACACTGACTGGGTTCAATTCCACTCAGCGAAAATATAAAAAAAAAGAAGCAACTGCAAAGGTTGACTTATTTCCTTGACAGTGAACATAAGTGCATCCATCCATCCAGCGGTCCCCTCCGTCTCTCTCTCTCTCTCTTCTCTCTCTCTCTCTCTCTCTCTCTCTCTCTCTCTCTCTCTCTCTCTCTCTCTCCTTCCCTCCATCTGAGCATCACTAAAGCCCATCTTAATCTCCTCTTCCGCAATCACGGAACAAAGAGCAGAGTGCCGGGGCAGATCCTTGTTTTTTATAACTAATGTCGATTACATATTTGATAAACATGCATTTGCATTAGCATTAGCCGAGGTCATGGATTAGCAGCCTTCATCCTCAAAACTGCCTCTGTCTCTCTGCTCTATGCCTGTTTGTTGATCTTTTTTTATTTATTTATTTTCTGGTGATGCTTTTTTTTTCTCTCTCTCTCTCCTTCTGTTGTTTGTGGCCATCTGAAATCCTAAAGGACACCACTCGACACAAGCCACGGCACAAATATTTGAAAGGGTGATTAAAAATCGTTTGGGAAAACAGATTATTGACGCTTTCTTTTTTTTCTTCTTTAAAAAAAAAGAAAAAAATCCATCTGTAAACACAAACAGGGGCTGCTTTAAGCACTCAGACGGGGGGTCACGCACAGTTAAAAGATTTCTTCACTGGCAAATACAAGTCTAACTAACACCATTAGTCATCAGTTTGTGTTTTATACAATATACCATATTACTGTATTCTTGAGCCCTGTTATATGGAGCCTTTGAATGGCCTTGTGTCTGAATTATGCTATATAAATAAACTTGCTTTGCCTTGCCTTATCCCTTGACATGTAACATTTCTGCAAAATTTAAAGACACAAAGAAATATTTGTAAGTATGTCATAACTGGGCTTCTTATGTCTTTTCTTCTCTATTGTACAAAAACACTAAAAAGAAAAGGAAGACTCCAGACAGCTTGGGCTCAGCAGAAGTTTCAAGTGCCTCTGTTGACCACACACAAAGACACTGATCTGCTTAGTGGGCTTACAACTCTCGCTCTCTCCCTCTCTCTTTTCTCACCGACTTATGTCAAGCTCTTTCCGAAAACCCTTCTCATACCCCCATACACACACAACCACACACACACACGCACACACACACACATACACACACACACAGAGATGCCCTCACACACCGCGGCTCCAGATCGCTATAGTCCTGAATGAGGATCTTAAAGACCTCTTCCCAGCCACCTTATTAAACAGCTTAGAGGCATATAATAGTCAAACAGACGCTTCTCTCTAAAATGGGTCTTTTAAAGGGACCACATTGTTTCTCTCTGCCACCGAAGGTTGAGTAATCCTGAGGCTTAAGCGGCCCAGAAATGCTTTCGTCTCATTCAGTTTTTTTCTCCTGCTAATAAGATCCTTCCCTTTATGAATACTCCTGCTCTAATGGTTTGACATCAATGTTAATCAAGCCTTTGTCTTTCTGAGTTCTCGTCCTGATTTTCTCTTTTTTAAAGATTTGTTTGGAAAAAATATATTTTGTGCGGTCAAAAGGAGAGCAATAATAATTGGTGGTAATCGTGGCACATTTAGTAAATAGTATGAAAAAAGAGCAGATGGAATGGAATAGAAGAAGATGCATTAGCATCCGGAGTTGAACCCTTATAATTACATTTGTGGAAAAAAAACAATATCGGACAAGAATCAATCAAGGAGCTGTGTGTGTGTGCTCCGCTAGCTAATCAGATTTTGTTAGCGTCCTTATACTGCTCACTCATGGATCACGAACGAAAAAAAAAAATAAATAAAAAAAATAAGGAAATTAGCCAGCGACCTTTTTTAATTGGAGAGATGACAGAATTCCATCTGGAAGTCTTGATATCTGGAAGATAATTTAAGGGCCGGAGTATGAACAAAGTGAGGAGAGGGGGGGGGGGAGAGGGGGAGGAGGGGAAGCCACTCATTCCTTAATTAACATGTTTTGGTCTCCTTGCTCCCTGACCAGACCATTTACCGTATTAGGGACCTATTAACCTTATCAACGCAGGCGAAGAAGAACCCGGAAGACTCTCGGCTCTAATAAAGGCACGATTGTGAGACGGAGCTCGAACGAAGACATTTGGTTGATTAAACTTTATGTGCGTATAGATGCAAACCTCCTGATCCCGCTCTGTTTCACTGTCTTGGTTAGTGGACTCATTAGTCCCTGTGCGAAATGCAACATCACTTGTTTTTTTCCAAAATTTATATACAAATTCATACATTAATATGCAATCTGAATTTTTTTGTTCCCTGTTGTATTCATGTCATTCGGTGCCAAAGCTATACAGCGACCCTTGCGTTTTGTATTCCTTGTGTCTACCTAAGCAGAGTGTTAGTACTGGACAACTCAACAACCATCTCCACCATGGAATGAGATTTTTTTTTTTTTCTTCTTCCATTTCCATAAAGACAAGTGCACCTCCACACAACACTGTTATTCCTGTCACCGAGGAACTTAAACCAAATCAAAAAAAGATTTGAACGATCGGAATTGTTCAATTAGCGTTTTTCATTGAAGACCAAAGCGATTGGTGAAAAATAAAAATCCGTCTCTCTCTTTTGCTGTATCTGCGGGGTCGATGATTGTGGGTAGAGAATGATTGATTTGATTGGTGGGCTGGTGAGCTCCGAGAGGCTCCATATTGCCTGGTCCATACGGAGGCCCTATGACCCCTCCAAAGCCTCTTCATTCTTCCAACTCCAACGGCTCCATTTAGCAAAACACAAGCCGGCTAAAGGACTGCTGAGTTGTACTTCACGGTCCTCCAGTGCAATCACTCATTTACCTGAAGTGATTTTTATCACTCTCCAGAGATAATCACGGAGAGTCCGACACACGCAAAGTGCCGGGGCGATTGAACGGCCAACGATAACAATTAACCAAAAGTTTGAAAAACCTTGTCCCATGTTGTTTGCCTTTTGTGTTCAGTAGCGTCTAAATAAGGCCTTACATGGGCGGGTGAGTTTGGATCGCAAAACTGTGCTTTACTTAGAAGTTCTGATGTAAATACAATACCGCCCAGTTAAAACTATCGACATTATAGTCTCTAAGTAATGGACGGTTGGATACGCTCTCCAGATGGATTTCCTCTCAGTCAAGTAGCTCTAAAAGGTTTTTAGGATTTGTGGAGTGGGCACGGCCACTGGGGTTTTTTTTTTTTTGCATTTTGCATTTTGGGTCCTGCACTCGCAGTGGTTGGTCTGAGGGGAGATTTTTAAGAGGGGAATTATCTGGAATGGAGAGGATGGAGTGAAGGCGATTTGCGTGTATCTTTGTGTGTGTGTGTGTGTGTGTGTGTGTGTGTGT
The DNA here is from genome assembly GCA_026122265.1 of Ammodytes dubius. NCBI lineage: Eukaryota > Metazoa > Chordata > Actinopteri > Uranoscopiformes > Ammodytidae > Ammodytes > Ammodytes dubius. The sequence goes on along the minus strand of CM047522.1, from coordinate 5,427,537 downwards.
GTGTGTGTGTGTGTGTGTGTGTGTGTGTGAGAGAGAGAGAGAGAGAGAGAGAGAGAGAGAGTGAGAGAGAGAGAGAGACCATGCTCCAGTGGTCCCGTTGGTCAGTAGTGTGCGGAGGTGCCCGAAATGCATGGAGCATTTTTTGAGAAGCATCAGCTTTACTCAGATCTCCCCTAATCCTTCCCACTTCAACCTTAGTCCACCACAATCTGCATGCCAACAGATTAACACAATGCGCAAAGATAATTCAGCCCGGCCCCAGCAGCAATGACAGTGATCTCGCAAATCTCTAAAAAACGGCCAAGGGGAAGATACCTACCCAAAAAAAAACCCAGATTAAGACCACAGATCTGAAGCCTTAGACCCCTCTTTGGGGCCATTTATTAGCATTACTGTGGGATTGCTTTATTTATATATTTATCAGATTTTTTTTTTAAACAGATAATGCCTGCTGCCGGGGTCAGCTTGAGTGTCCCAAAATCTGCCTTGGGTAAAGGATGGAGGGGGATGAGACCATATCCCCAGATTGAGGGAGCAAGAGTAGGAGGTGGAGAGAGAAAGAGGGAGAGCGCTTTGTAATCCATATTATATGACGAGAGAGAGAGACACAGAGAGATATAGTTAGAGAGAGAGAGAGAGAGAGAGGAGAGAGAGAGAGAGAGAGAGAGAGAGGGAATCATTTAAGAAGCTCTTTGTTGTACTCATTTTTTGAAGTGTCATTTGGGGACAGGATGAGGGCGGCCAGACCCATTCTGTGAAAGATTATGTGATTTCAATTAAAAGGATGAAGATTGGAAGAACTGGAGAATTAGGATTTCCATTTTGAAAAAGGATGTCCAATCGAGAGCTTTAGATAGGAAGGAGAGAGCGAGTGGCAGAGCGGAGGAAGACAAGGAAATTGGTGTGTGTGTGTGTGTGTGTGTGTGTGTGTGTGTGTGTGTGTGGTGTGTGTGTGTGTGGTGTGTTGTGTGTGTGTGTGGTGTGTGTTGTGTGTGTGTGTGTCAGTCAGTCACATGCAATCCAAATGCATTCTGACGTGGTACCTTCCAAAAGTATAGTGCAAAATATGTGTTTTAGCCGTGAAACTATTTAATTGCATAGCACAGTATGGAGATAATTTAATGTGTAAACATTATTTATTACACTGACCAACATTTCAGTATTCAAACGTATCACAAGGATACTGATTGGATAATCAGCAAAACACTGAATCAAAGCTGTGCTTTTTCTACAATATGTCAACTACGGCATTATTGTACAAAAAAAGTCTTGCATTAAGACAAATTTGAAAAAATCTTGAATAAAAAAAGTAAAGTATTGTATTGGGGTTTAGTCACACACACACACACACACACACACACACACACACACACACACACACACACACACACACACACACACACACACACACACACACACACACACACACACACACACACACACAACATCCAATTCAAACAGCCCCAATTTGCATCTCCACTCCCTCAACTCATAACTTTTTTGGGGGAGACGGTGTGTGTGTGGGGAGGGGGGGTGGACGAAGTTGCCAAACTCCTTCCCCATTGTGTGTTTCCCAGTGCGATGCTGGGATAGTTGGAGAGCTCGCTGTGTTCCCGCGGCGGCAGACTGCAGCCCCTCTCTGCCGCGCTCAAGGGCCCTTGAGGCGGCCATTATCTGGACGCCCGCCTCGCTGAGGCATATGGGTAATTACTGAGCTAATAGAGTGATGGAGGGAGAGGCAGAGGCAGGAGCCTAGGCCAATTAGATGATGCATTAGTGCTCTGTCTTTTGTAAGCACCTAATGTGTGGGGAAAGGATGGGGTAGATAGAGAAAACGTGTCATTTCTGAAGGGTCAGGATCCTTGAGCAAATGCAAACAGTCTCTCTCTCTCACACTCTCTTTCTCTCTCTCCCTCTCTCTCTCTCTCTGAAACACACACACAAGAACACACGCGCGCACAACACACACACACACTTGCACACACGCGCCACAACACACACTTATGGGTCTTGTACAGAGTAGCTGCACACACATTTTGGACATGCAGACACTGAGACCACAATCGTACTCAGAATGTACACACAAACACAAACACACCAGACACACACACACTCTCTCTCTCTCTCTCTCTCTCTCTCTCTCTCTCTCACACACACACACACAACACACACACACACACACACACACACACACACCACACACACACACACACACACACACACACACACACACACACACACAACACATACAAACAGTCAGACACATACACACTGATTACTGTGCTTTGTTTTGCTCTTTTCTCTAAGTGTCTGAAGAGTGTGAAGTCGTAATTATTGCACACTTTGGCTCTACCTCATGTCTGCATGCACACATACTCTACCTACACACACACACACACACACACACACCAACACACACACACACACACAACACACACACACACACACACACACACACACACACACACACACACACACACACACCCAAATGCAGATGAGTCCAACTAAACGAGGAGACCCTGCCCAGTCTATTGAGGTCTGCTATGAGAATCCACTCCATCAATTACATTAAAGAGGCGGCCTAATGATGGCCACAGCTGTAATCACGCTCAGCTGAAGCATTTTACACCCCGCTTTCTTTGTTTTCACCTATTATCATCCATCCCCACAAAGGAGAGACGCTCTATCTCAAGCATCAGCCACAGTGTTGTGGGTAAAGAATGTGCCTTTTTTGTCATCATCCAGTGTTGTCAGATTGTGGACCAGTGTTTTGGCAAGTAGCAGCTGTAGTCATTGAAGTTGGCAGGCAGCAGTATATAAAGTTGTGGATTTGTTGCAAAGAGTTTTCCCCTCTCTCTCACTTTTCCAAACTCTCACAAGTTGCAGCATGAAATGACAACTGGCCACGCACAGATAGACTTTTAGGTGACACTTTACAATAAGGGTACGTTAATTGACTGTTAGCTAATGCTAAGTTAATGCTATATTTATGGCTAGTTGATGCATAGTTAACATTAAGCATTAAGTAAATGTTAATGCTAAGTTATTAATGGTTATTTAATGCTTCAGTAACTAATGCTTAGTTAAGCAATAACTAAGCATTACAGTTAGTTAATGTTTAGTTTGTGTTTATTAAGCATTTACTAAGCATTTATTAACAGTAAGGTAATGCTTAGTAAATGCTTTTTAAGCATCAATTAAGCATCAACTAACAGTTAATTAATGTACCCTTATTGTAAAGTGTTAACGACTTTTAAAATGAAGTTGGATAGAAAATTAGAACTTTTAGAGTAGATATTTTTTTTAAATTTTTTTTTAAGATTCATTTTGGTGCATTTTTTTGCTTTTATTAGACAGGCTTTAAGGCCAGGACACACCAGCCCGATAATCGCCGTCGTCAAAAAAGACGAATCTGTTTGGTGTGTGCCGTGACGTCGGCCGACGTAGAGGTCGTCGGGCTTGTTTTGAGCCTGTCGGCCGCGATTGAACATGTTCAATCGGCGGCCGACCGTCTTTCATTTGGAGCAATTTGATTGGTGGAAGGCTAGCGAATCAGTGAAGCCCGGAAGTGAGGCGAGTAGCACAAACAGCTAACAACAGCTAGCCATCGTTTTAATGTGTTTGTTCGTTTCGTTTTGAGAGTACTCACATGCATCAACCCTTGTTGACTGCTCGACACCATGCTCGACACTCTCTGCTAAAAATTGTGCTCTTATGGTCCATAAATATAAATACGTATTTCTATCTATGTTTATGCTCTAGAGAGCTGTCCCATCATTTCCGGCTTTCGTATTTTTTCGGGCCACAATACAGATTAGCGCCGCCTGCTGTTATGGAGACATTACGTCCCGCGCAAGCAACAGAGCGTACGGAAAGTCAGCAGTCAGTTTGGTGTGTTCTCTGGCCGCGACGGGAAGGCTGGAGCTTCGTGAAACAGCCGACTCCATTTTTTGCGTAGTCGGAACATGTCGGACTGGCCTTTAGAGAGACAGAGTTGAAGTGGGGCAGAGAGCAGGGCTGGGACTGGCCATGGGCGTTCACCGGGCATGCCGGTGGGCCGGCAGGCATTTTGGCCGGCCGGTCCCTTTAAATTTTTTTTTTTTTGGACCTCGGCCCGGCCCCAATGTCACACAGCGAGGCGAGGTCCCTTCCTTGGAGTGCCATGGACATATAAATGTGCGTGCAGGCTGTCCAACTTCACCCGAAAGTTACCAGGCCACTTAACTATTATTGTTAGGGTAGGCCTGGCCCAATCACACACAGCAAGGGCCGTCCCATTCAGAGCTGCATTGAGTTGTATTATGACGCCCTTCAACTTGTACTCAGTAATTATGTACATCTGACGATGGTCAGTTTTACGTTCAGGGCCGTTGAACTGCGGACAGGCTTTGGGGCCAAGCAGAGGGGGCTGCACCAAGAAAATAAAAACTTATTTTTTGATTTTTTATTAATTTAACTGCTCAATATAGGACCTATGATCTTTGAAGGCCCCAAAAATTGTATTTAGGGAAAAAACAGATATCAGGGGGCCTTTCATTCTACAGTACATTTTTGTATTTTTTAAATAACATTGTTCGGGGCTATAAAGATCAGGGGCCTATATTGGGCCATTAAAAAATACAAACGAAGGGAAAAAATTCCCGAAGCTGACTGGATTTTTTAAACATTCTTCTTTCTGCTTTTTGGTCATTCTGTGTCTTTGAATCATTCCAGAAAATAGCTTACATAGGAAACAGTTGATTTAGCCTTTGTTTTCTCCTCAAAGTGCACCAGATTGATGAATTTTACTTTAACATTTAAAAAAAATCTTCCGGGGGAGCATTCCCCCGGACCCCCCTAGAAGGTCCAGGGTCCACGACACAGTCTCCCAAATTCCTGTGACAAACACTGTGTGTGTGCATGGTTATTAAGAGTCATTAGACCAGGGGTTGTGTTCAAGTACGCGTAATGATCTGGTCATTCATCAATAGAAACATTGTGTTGTTATCTGGCTCAGAGAGGGACCAGTCACTCATACGTTTTGGACTATAGACAAACATAGCTTTTACATGTTTGTATTGTAAGACCGCCTCTCAGAGGGCCCATCAGGACTTTCTGTATAGGGGCCCAGAATTTGGTGCAACACCCCTGCCTCCGCATAACGTATAAACGGTGGGCTGCCATGGCCAAAAATGCCAGGGCCGATTTTTTGTCCAGTCCAGCCCTGGCAGAGAGGGGAAGACATGCAGAGAACTGACCAGGGCAGGATTCGAACCCGGGTCGGCTGGGGGGCCTAGGCCACTGCGCCACTAGCGCCCACGAGTACATATTTTTTAACAATGTGTTTAATACGACTCTGAGTTGTCCCCCAATTGTCCCAATTGCAAGATATACAGTATAATCATCACAGTGGATTGCCATCTCGACCTCTCCAACTTCTGTAAACAGCCAGGACTAAGTGACTTATTGTGAGTGCCTGTCTTTCAATTTTGTTCACCACAAACATGTTCCCTGACATCATGGTATATGCAAAGAGCCTCCATGTCATTAACTAAATCATTATTCCACTGTACAATTAGCACCAACACAGTCTCATCAGAGGGTGAAACATACACTTTATCACTGAACCAAAGCGTATGATTAACACTCACAAAATGGACTTCATTATTACACACCGTAACAATAACTCCAAGGACCTCTTGCTTTTCCTTTCCATGTTGCCTGACCGAGGTGGACCGGCCACTTCACTATCTACCCCTACAATTACAGACGTACACAATGTATCCCATGTGTGTGGTGCTGAATGCTGCACGAAGCACACTGCCGTCCATTCAATACCAAACAGAGGAAACTGTAATAGCCATGTATTATTATTATTGCCTACCAGGAAAAAAACAGCAGCTCTCATTATCAAACAAAAGGCTCTATTAATGATATCATTATCAAAAGGTGGAAACGGAGACGGGAGGCCCATAGCTTACTGCGATTAAAATGACTTTGTTTCAGACAGCACCTTGGTGAGATCTCACTGTTGTCGTGATTGGCATGTACTTTCTAAAAAAATAAATAATTAAAAAAACTGGTCATCCTCACATCTTTGACCTTGTTGCCGCTGTGTGACAATGTGTGAAGATAGTGGGGGGCGATTATTGCTGATTGTTAAGTCACCGCTCTCCTATCATGTGTGTTTTTTTTTTTGTTTTATGGGGCGGCTTTGGAAATACCTTAATTGCACTTAATTCAAGTCCATCTTTGATGAGGAGAAGGGGGAGAGGGAGGGGGAGGGGAGGGGGGGGGGTATAAACTCAACTGTGCTCGCTCGTATGTTTCGCAGACGCATTGATCTTTTGTTGCGGGCTGCTGCTGGAGTGGCTGTGGGGAGGTTCAAAGACATTCCCAGACTCAATCACCTTGAGGAGCTTGCTGCAGGCGGTCTATGGCTCTCTCCGCTGACTCTCAAATGAAAAAGCGGCTCACAGACGGGAGGCTTGCATGAAAATATGTTCTAAAAGACCCTTGAAAACATATTGGTGACTGCTCAACACAACCCCAGCCACCAACCCAGACAGGTCACATACATGGGAATATTAACCCAGGCTACAGTTCAGGGCCGGAGCTAGAGCTGGTTCAACTTGGGAACCTATGAAAGGCATATCTAATCTAGAACACTCTTTGTCAAAATCATCTTATATCTCGGGGCGTAGTGGATAGAGTGTGTACCATATTGGCTCTGGCCTTCGTTGCAGTGGTCACGGGTTCGAATCCGACCCGTGGACCTTTACTGCAGGTCATCCCCCCTCTCTCTCTGTCTCCCCATTTCAACTATGTACTATCAAATAAAGCTTGAAAATGCCAACAAATAATACTAAAAAATAAAAATAAAAATCAGCTTATATCTGCTAACCATCCGCTACCTGTCCGTCTTGTGTGTGTGAGCTGAAAAAAAGTAGGCAGTGGAAAACCAAATAACTGGTTCACTATTGGGCATCGGCTCCCAACCGGCCCCCGATTTTGCTTCTTTGGATCAGGGGGGTCAGCCTATGTATTTAAATTTCAGTTGAAGATAAAGGGTTTGAGACCCAAATGTTGAGGTTCAGTTTGAAAATGATAGTTTGACCAGACATTTTATGTATACAGGTAATCCCTTGAGACAGTAGTCTAATGTACAAGGGAGACCTGTTCACGCACACTGTTCCGTTTCCATTCATACACCGATAGCAGCAGCCACCAGACTAGGTGAAAGCTAACCATTGGGAGCAATTTAGGGTTCAGTGTCTTGCCCAGGGACACCTCGACATGTGGTGGGGAGGCGGGGGATCGAACCATCTCTCTACCCACTTCGCCGCAGAGTTAGAGGGTTACATTTTAACATAAGTAACTTGTGATTTTGGTCAGTGGTCTTTGTTACTAAGGGAAACAACAACTTGTATTAACAAATATTATTATGGACTCAATCAGTTTCAGATGAGGCGATAGGTCAAGTGGACCTGGGCTAGGCTGTAAATATGAGACTGTTTTGATGCCGTACATTTTGAGTTATTTGTAGTTTTACAAAAACGATTTACGATACTATTTATGGTCTTCATTTGTTCTACAAAGCCATTCAACATGTTTATATTCTGTAATAACCTCTCTTTAAAGAAGTTTTTATTGGTAGTAGCAGAGTGCGCCATGCCCAGGCTGCGTCCAGATTGCCTTCCTAACACTAGGGGTTTGCTGAAAATGATACAGCATGTTATCCAGCATAATGTTTACTCATTGATAAAAGGAAGGTGCCTCTATTTAGTTTTAACACCACAATTGTTGTGGCCAAAAATATCTCTGCATAGCATTCATGGTATGTTTAGTTGTACAGGTTAATTGTTCCACTGAACTACCTTCAGTACTGCAGTGGGCGTATGGGGCTCTCAGCTACAAAAGTGTTAACAGGGATAAAGTTTGAAATAATACAGTCCCCTGTGTCTGTGTAGTATAAATGTGTGTTAGAAAGATTTACATACTTTACATAAGCCTAAAACGCTGAGTAAATACTGCTTGGCAAACAAGATGGTGGGGGGGGGGGGGGGGTGTTTGACCCTCCTCATCCCACCCCCTGGTTGTTAGTGATACAACTGAGTACTGGACTCTGGGACCAGACAAAACACATGCTAATGTGTGACCTGGCTCTCCAGCCTCACCTCCTGCCATAGAGAACCATAGCTCTCAAGTACAGCCCAACCTGGTCCTTAATATGTCAATGGGAGGCCCTTTCTCTCCCAACATTCAGACACATCTCCATCCTTCCATCCCTCCATCCTCCAGACACAGAGCCTCTCTCCTCTCCTTCTTAGCCAGGCTGTGGCCCCTAGACCCGGCTAGAAGAACCAGTCCCCATCTCCTCTGTTCTGAAGGGCCCTTCAGACGTCTACTGAGAAAGAGCTCAGGGGCTGGGAAAAGAGAGGCAGAAGAGACTGAGAGGAGGGGAGAGAGAATGAGAAAAAAAAGAAAATGAATGACAGAGAGATGTGAAAAGAGAAAGATTGAAGGAGGAAGGTAAAGGAGATGAATATTGCATCGAGGCCCCTGAGGGTTATGGCTTTAGTTCATGTTGTGTATTAATGTGTGAAGCGCTGGTGTATTCTCTGTCATGCTAATCTGCGCCGTGTTTCTTTGTTGTGTTGTGCTTGTGTCTGCCAGTGTCACATACACTCATCTCCCTGCTCTCTTCCTGGGCTTTCTTCTCTCTGTGCGCTATAGCTCTATACCCCCGTTTGGAGTGGACGATCAGAGGGGAGTAACAGGGGGTAAACAGAGCTGTTGTCTAAAAGGATCACATTTGAATAACTAATACATTGTTTAGCATTAGCATACATTAATTATTCAGCCCCGCAAAGGTGCTAGCCATTTTTTTTTCTCTCCAAATAAGCTTTAGTTGTTGTTGTTGTATGTGTGTGTGTGTGTTTACAGAAGGAATGCTTCCAGGAATGAGGACACATGAAAGTAAAAAAATAAAACTGTTAAAAGCACATCAGCTGGCTATCATCAGCTCTGTGTAGACCCTGGGGCTTCACAGTGCGGTTTACACTTCTTCTATGCAACAATCAAAGAGGAAAGATATTTCAGAGGTGTGGGCAAGTGTTTAACAGTCGGCGAGCTGCTGTTTTTAATTTTTTTTTTTCACTTTCCTCTTGATTACTTTATCGGTTTGAAATCTTGGATGGTTAAGGGAAATTGGGAGCCAGAATTTCCTGGAGGTAGCGTATCTCTCAAGTCTCAGTTGGTGTGGATGGATGGATGGATGGATGGAGGGGAGGAGGAGAGGAGAAGAGGAGGGGGGGATCTCCTCTCCTCCTGCGTGTTTATCCACAGTAATCAGGAGTCCACGGAGCAGGAGCGGGGAGGCTTGGCAGTGAGCGGGGGACCCTGCCACCATTAGAGAGGAATGAATAGCAATGTGCCAAAGCAGCCTGGCACCCGCAACACTTTAGACACAGCATCCTTTCTGATTTGGTCACAAAACTTTTAGGAGGGAGAGAGAGGGAGAGGGAGAGTGGGGGGAGGGGGAGAGAGGGAGGGAGAGAGAGAAAGAGGGATAGAGGGAGAGAAAGGGAGAGAGAGATGGAGAAACAGAGAGAATTGGAGAGGGAGAGAGGGAGGGAGGGATAGAGGGAGAGAACGAGAGGGAGACGTTGAGACTGTTATACTGGAGAGAACTGGACCAATGTTTCAGTTGTGTTGTGTTGTGTTGTGTGTTGTGTTGTTTTCTTTAGTTTTTTTTCCCTTCTTCTCTCCGTCCGTGAACTTTTTTCCCGCAGCAAAGCGATGGGGAGGAAACAAAAGGAGCCGTTTTCTCTGGGTTCTGACAAAGAGGAGAATAGATGGTATGCGAACGACAAGCCGCCATCTGCTCTGGAGGACGACCAAAATCTTGACACACTTCAGCAATCCCACAATCCCCTGCTCCAGGAGCGTTCCAGGCAGCCCCCCATTCATGCTCTCCCCTCTCTCTCTCTCTCCGCTCCCACAGCCTGTGTGATTTCCTCCCCTCTTTTTTTTCCTCCTCTCTCTCTCTCTCCTCCTCAATTAAGTCATTAATTCCTTTCTTCGCCCCCCTCTTAATGACCGCCGAGGCACAAACAAGGCCCGGTTGCTTCCTATTGAGGCCCTGTGATTGGGCATAATTGCTACGAGGGCCTAAGTACGGGCAAGCAGGGGAAACGAGGGAGGAGGGAAGCATTGTTTTTGGCGGAGGAGAGGGGAGAGAGAAGGGGTAGAGCAGGGAAGAAGATGCACATTAGGTGAGACCCCTTACCTCTCTTGACCTGCTCCACGTATGGTGTCGCCCGGTGAACACTCACCTGTCTACAGACGGAGGGACCATTCCAATGAATTGAACAGATTCTGATCCTGGATATAGGCGGAACAAAAAAGGGAAAATGCTAGGTTTGATAGTGTCACAGAAGAGCACGGTGGCCTGCATACCATTTCCATGTTAAACAGCAGATCCCTTTGTTCACTTCCCAGTTATTACCTCGCATCATGTCTTCATTCTGTAAGTTTCAAGCCTGCCTGTGTGTCGACTGTTTTAGGGGGGAAATTGTTGACAGCAGTGGACACGTCTTTTGAAACCAAACCGCATGCAACAACCATTCAAGAGCAGAAATGTGATAACGACATTAGAAATAAAAGGCGATATCAGGGTTTTAATTGCTGCTGTGGGTATTTGAGGTATCACCCCCAATGTATGCATGGTACTAATAACCAGCATGTCTTTCTGCAATCCAACACAGGCATGGCTGTTCCCCACTCCGGTTTCTGGCCTGGAGTTTGGTACCATTTAAAGGAAGATTCAGGATTGGTTGTGGCTGGTGCTGGCTCACTGCAAACAGCTAACATGGCCTGGCTTCTAGCTACCAATGTCCACCAAGGATGTCCTCCAAGGGGAAGGGAGTCCAACGTTTCCACCCTAAAATCAGCCGTCTTGTTTGGCTGATTGTGCATTATGTGACCATCTGCAACAAAAAAAAAAGTGAGTGAGTGAGTGAGTGTGTGTGCGTGCGTGCGTGTGTGTGTGTGTGGTGCGTGTGTGTGTGTGTGTGTGTGTGTGTGTGTGTGTGTGTTGTGTGTGTGTGTGTGTGTGTTGTGTTAGGGTGTGTGTTGTGACTAGAGTAGCTGACATGGTGGGGATGTGCGGGGAATTAGACAGTCGACTCTTTAAAACACATTTTGGGGATAAATGCATTTTTGAAATACTCACAGATTGCTCCATTTATAGATGTGGAGAAGTAGGAACGGAGAGGGGGGGGGGGAAGGGAAACAGAGGGAGAGGGGAACAGATATAGTAAATCTCCAGATTAGAGATTAGCCATAGTAGCAGATTTAAGGGGGTGTCTGGTCCTCGGCCAGCCTGCTCAGGCATCTATCTGGCTTCTGCTGGCCAGGCCTGCCATGGCCTTTTCTAAGTAGATCACTCAACCCTTACTGGAGACGCCATGTTACCACTAGCATCTCCTATATGGTCTCTATCTCCTTTCTCTCTCTGTCTTGCCCTCAGTCTCTCACAACAGGAGACAAAAGCTTCTTCTGCCTGAAATGGGACAGAGGATATATAGGACTGACGGGGGAGCATTTGGTCCATCCTTACTGGCTCTCAGACTCCCGGCTTTTTTTTTTCACACGATTTCTCCCCCTTTAAAATGAAAACTCCAAAGCCCTCATTGCTAATGTCCAGATCAGAGGAGCAGTTAAGCACCGCCGCTGATTACTCAGTTTTGTCAGTTTGGGGAGGGGGGTAGAGGGGGGTAGAGGGATTGGAGAAAGGCGTATTTACTCATGTTTTTTTGAACGTTTGCGTGATGTACCACTTGGCCTAATGATTATCCTTTTAGAGTTTTTTAGGCCCTGTAAGCAGTTCTTATTTGGGGACTAATTCCTGTTTAAAACGTGGGTGTAAGTAATCGGCTCTAATCGTCACATTCACCCAAACACAACTGGCCGCATGATGTGTGTGTATGCACTGAGAAGCATTGGGTCAAATAACTATAACACAGTGTAAATCCCATTGAGGCTAAGCTATAAGGGGCTGGGGCACAGGGGGTGGCTCCAAAGGTAAAATGTTATGATCTGTGAGAACTTTTACACACACACACACACACACTCCCCCCCCGCACACACACACACACACACACACACACACACACACACACACACACACACACACACACACACACCCTCCAGTCATTTAACCCCTTTAGATCGCTTTTAATCGGTTTTAGAAATATGTTTAAACAGACATTTTGGGGCATCTGTTTACTTCCCAAATCTCTTGAGCATACAAGCTCATTGTCAAACAGCTGGACACAACTGCACAAGTGCACTGATCCGGAGACTTCATTTAAATAACAACCCCTCATATTTTAGAATGGTCTTGTTATAATGTGTTGTGCATCATTTTCTATTTTTTAACAGAAAAAAAACGTGTTTAATGCGTGCATCCAATTAACAGAGAAGTAAACATTGGTATGATGGGTGAAACTGCAGCGTATTCATTGAATCTCTTGACATTAAAAAAAGTTTGTCACATACATTTGACAGAGCCTTAACCAATGACTGACCGGCTATATCTTGCCCTGTGTTATTGTGCACTCTAAGCTGCTTACAGCCCAGTTGTGGTCGGATACGGAGATGAGATCTTGAAGAGGCGTGTCTCTGGACCCGGGAAGCGCTTGGTCGCTGATTGAAGAATAGAGCTCTCTCTCTCTCTCTCTCTCTCTCTCTCCTCTCTCTCTCTCTTGGATGGAGGACGTACTCTGGGGGTATCACACACACACACACACACACACACCCCACACACACACACACCCCAAAAGGCGGCAGGACACAATGAGAAATCACAGCTCTTTCACTTTCCGTCCATCTGCCCACCACGGAGCATGCTCGGTGTGTGCCACTTGGCTTCGATCTGTCCCATCAGCCATCACAAAGCCCCCCACCCCCTCCCGACACACACACACACACACACACACACACACACACACACACACACACACACACACACACACACACACACACACCGATCCAATCGCAGGGATCAGACCCGGGCCAAGACCATGAGATGGGGAGCCAAGGAACAGACCAGAATCAACAGCCCATTCTCCCAAGATCATACACACAAACTTACACAAACACACACACACACACACAACACACACACACACACACACACACACACACACAACACACACACACACACACACACACACACACACACACCACACACAGAATAAGTGATACAGAAAAGAATATAGTGTATAGTTTGGGGTGGAAAGTGTGGACATTTCAACCTTTCAACCTTTATTCTACTAGTTTAACTGGCTCCAACTCTTCCTCCAGGGATGAGTGAAGAGATAAAAGTCAAACAAAAAAACAGAGGAAAAGTTACAGCTGGTACGCCTTTATAAAAAATAAGAGGAGAAAAAGCAGGCCAGGAGATCAGGTTAGAAAGATAAGGGCAAAATATGCTATTCTCAAATACCGCACATTCTCTCTCTCTCTCTCTGTGTTTCTGCCTCTCTCCCCTGGCTGACTGTTAATTGTGTGAGAGCAGGTCATCAGTAGCAGTGCATTAGAATAATGGAAATAGATGGCAGAGACCTACGGATGGCAACACAAGCCATCTTCCCTATTTGCATGGCTGTGTGCTCTGGGACAATTATGTCATTATCACGGACCTCTGTGTGTCGGTGTGTGTGTGTGTGTTGTGTGTGTGTGTGTGGTGTGTGTGTGTGTGTGTGTGTGTGTGTGGTTGTGTGTGTGTGTGTGTGTGTGTGTGTGTGTGTGTGTGTGTGTGTGTGTGTGTGTGTGTGTGTTCTGTTCGAGTGTGTGCCGGGTGACAGGTGGGCAAATTAAGCTACTGAGTGCCAACGAGGAAATCTGAACTCACACTCTTTCACTTTTACTTTTTCTTTTAAAAATAAGTTTAAATGCATGTTCCCGGGTATCTTTTTAGACTTATCCAGTTTTAACTCAAAGAACTTGACACATCTTTGTTGTGGTTATTCTTTCTGATTGCTGTAGGAGAGGTACGTAGATTCCCTGCATTTCTGAAACAGTCTAATTTTTCCTATGCTGATCATAAATTACACGTAACAGCAAATGAGACCATCAGCGCAAAGAATGCTATTTTTATATAGTTTTTTTTAAATGCCTTTGTCATGGGTACGCTCACCCAGGAACTACAGCTGGCGTAGTAAAAACACTACGGCTTTGGTCCAAAGGGGGTGCAAGAATGAACACAAAATGAAAGATCCTCGGAGAAATGGACTTGACTTATATAGCACTTTCTAGACGATTTTCTCTGCCCCAAAGTGCATTACATATCTCACCACATTCACACACGGCAGTAGCTGCCATGCAAGGCGCTCTCTGAACCATCAGGAACAATTTGGGGTTCGGTGTGTTGCCCAGGGACACTTCGACATGTGGCGGGTAGGCGGGGGATCGAACCTCCGACCCTGCACTCCAGAGGCGACCTCCCTACCCAGTTCGCCACTGCCGCCCCTTGTTTGCTGTTACATGTCATTTATACTCATCAGAAGAGAAATTAGACAGTTTCAGAAATATTGAAAAGTTCCTCGTAGCACCTTTAAATCATTTCAGTTCGTCTTTGGCAGAATTCCTTCATTCATAAATTCCCCACCAGTAAGTTGAATTTCTCCTGCGCACATGTAGCTTTTGTCAAACCCTCAAAGTCTACTATTCTTTTTAACAACATAAACCATGAACTTAACCCAAACGTGGGGAAATTCCCATTTGAGCCTAAGGTCTCTCCCAACCATCAACTTGTGACCCTGCAGAGGCTATATAGGGATCCATCCCCAGACACGGCCTCCTTCCTTCCATTCTCCAGGATGCTGGTTGAATGAAAAAAGCCCCAGAAAAGGCTAAAGAAAATAGTCAAAACTCATCAATGAGAGCATCTTCCCTGCTTCCCCTGGCCTCCTGAAATGAGTGGGGCCCCTTTAAAAAGTGTCAGGGCCTCATCAGCGACCCAAGACTTAAGAAAATAGAGAGAGACGGCCGACCTTTGACCCAAACAAGTGTCCTCTGTTTCCGCTGTACACGGCCGAAACTTCCTGTACTCATCAAGACAGGGAAGAGAAGGGCCACCTGCTATCCATGCGCCGTCACCTCTCTATCGTGTGGCGGATGTGGTGTGTGTGTGTGTGTATGTATGTATGTGTGTGTTTGTCTGTCTGTGTGTGTCCTTGTGTGTGCCTGCTCTGTTCGTATACTTAAATTTGCTCCTACTGAAATAAGTAATAACCTATTGAAAATTCCAGCCAGCCGGGATTCGCTTTCCACATAACAAAAGTACACGTTTTCGATGGTTTTCAGCCCGGATCACTGCCGCCTTCTGAATAAAAAATAAATAAAAAATTCTGTATTGACATGACAAATCTGAGCAGTTAGGAACATGGACAACAAGAGGGCCATTAAACCCATCAGCGGAGTCTTCAGGCTTGTTTCAGTGCAGCGTCAGAGATGTTGGACAACATGCATTTATCTCACTAGCAGCGGGCCATTGTGGAGAAAAAGGTGCGAGGTGTTTTTTTTTTCTCCTCCGTGAAACCTCTTAGCATCCCATAATCAGGAGTGATAATGTGTCTCATTCTATGCTAATGTGTGTGTTTTACAGCAATCAGGCGACAGGTGATGATAGGCACGAACTGAGAGAGATTTTTTCGGGCTGCATGTATGTGCAATGTGCGGCGGGCGGGGAGAGTGTGTGTGTGTGTGTGTGTGTGAGCGTGCAAGTGTGGACGCAAGGCACCATTAGTGACTTCCCAGGTCCTCTTCAGGAATACAATGGGCGGCAAAATTGCTTTAATGGAAAAAGGCTAATGTGAGACGCACACACACACACACACATACACAAACGCATGCGCTCAAACACACACACACACACACACACACACACACACACACCACCTTAGCAAATCACTCAAGCTGGTGAGAGGTATAGGGAAAGGGAGGATATTATCACTTACACTTGAAAAAAAAATATAGATGGAGGAGAGAGAGAGAGTTGGCGCTGCTCTTCTTCCACTTACTTCACGCTTCCACCCACTAGAGTCAGTCAGTGCTTTTCCAAAACAGACACACATAGATTCTCAAGCAAAAGTACACAGCAGGTTTCATCCCCCCCCTAACCTGTCCAACACCAGCCTTAAACACACAGCGGGTGAACTGTGAAAAGAGAACGTCTGTATGGAGTTGGATTCAGTGAAAGCGATCCTATGCCATTGCTCTAGTAGCCGTTGCGTCCATACATTTTGAACATTTTTTTTCCTTGTTTATGAACATCTTTAGTCATGTTAAAAGGAAAAACTCACCAGAGACAGATGCATAAATTGATTGTCACGTAAAGACAATGTCAGGCAGAATAACTGAAGTGAAACAAAATAGAATCTTTTATATTCATAGTTGCTCCATATCTATGGAAGGTTTTTTGTCAAATGTGTGGAATGTCACATCATGTCTTTATGGTAGGACGGTCAAGAGGAAAGGTATAGCCGACCAGTAACCATGAGGTCGCCGGTTCGATCCCCGGCACTGGACAGGAGGGTAGTGGTCGGTTTTACCTCTACGGTGCCCACCATCTCTACCATTGTGTCTTTGAGCAAGACACTTAACCCCAAACTGATCCAGGGTCTGCTGTTGCCTCATCCTCCCAGAATAGAAGACACACATGAGAGGTATATGGGCTCTTTAACCCTAATGTGGGTCACTTTTAACACTATATAAACACACCGTCTCTTAATGGTGCTCTACATTGGAACATGCGAGGAACAGCACTCCTGATAGCAGCTGGCCGCCTGGGCGCCAACAACTGAAGACAACTGACGGGCATTAGCATAACTTCAACAAACAACTCACGATCTCCTTTCTTTGATAGACAGGAACCACACACACAGACACACATGCACGCACGCACACACACACACAGTCACACACACACACACACACTGATGCTCGGTAAGACGAGGCACGTCCCTCCTTTGCTTCTCATCTGTGCCCTGCTCAAGGCTGGCAAGGCCTGCAGCATCTGTTTGACTGCAGGCCATGCCATAAGGTGCCAGGGCTCCAAGGATCCTCCGTGTTCCCTCAAGAACAGTGCTCTACGCCCCGCTAACTGCACCCTTCACCCCCTCCACGCCTCACTCTTACTCTTTACTCTCTCTCTCTCTCTCTCTCTCCCCCTGCTACTTAAGACACCATGATATTGGGCCGGTGTTGGGCTAATGTTTGAATCTGTGAACGTTTCACCTGTCTCCAATCCCTTCCTAGGATCAGGGTAACATCAGTTAGTCTCTGACCTAAAGGCCCCATGGTCAATGCAACACGTTGTGTTGATGCTCGCTCATATGCTGAACATACGACTGGCAGGAACAAAGAGGCGTAAACATCTCAACAATCTGCCACTGTACGTGGGCTACACCATAGACATTATCCTTTATAATGTCTATGGGCTACAGTGTGTGTGATACACAGCCTAGGCTCTGTAAATGGACATGTTGCCATAGCTACGGTCTCACAGCTTCTTCACCTCCCTAGCCACATCAAAGTTACCCTCCCACCTGGTTCCCTCTCTCTGTCCCTCTAATCTCATCCGCCCCCCACCCTTCTCCTCCCCACCACCCTGACACCCCTCCATCCTCCCCTCATTTCCGTATTGCCCCCAACACCCCCCCCCCCCCACACACACACACACACACACACTCGCCGTCAGGATGTGTGACATGTCATCTACCTCCCTAATCTGCTGCCCCCCCCCCCCCCACACACACACACACACACACTCTCTCTCTCTTCCTCTGAACCTCCTTCTTTGCTCTCTCTCCCTCGGGGGTGGGGGGGGGGGGGGTTGTGTGTGTGAGATGTCGTCTGGCTGTGACTGTTACTTTGGCTGTGTGTGTGTGTGTGTGGTGTGTGTGTGTGTTGTGTGTGTGTTGTGTGTGTGTGTGTGTGTGTGTGTGTGTGTGTGTGTGTGTGTGTGTGTGTGTAGGCTATACGCGTGGTGGTAACAGAATGTGTCTCCTCGCCAGGAAGACTCTTGCCTGGGAGGAACAGACAGATTAGCGGCTGTAGATTTGCTCCCAGCGCGCCGGCACTCAAGCTGCATTTCTCAGGAAGGCCTCTCCTCCTTAACAAGCGTCACATTCCCCCTCCAGGTCGCTCCAGGCAACACCCCAGAGCCCCCCCCCCCAGACACAAGGAGGGCGGGAAGTGATCTGATGGCTCTTCTCCACTATTTTTCACCTTATCTCTCTTTTTTTCCTTATCTCTCTCTCTTCTTTCTTGGCGGGATATTCCAAAGCCTTTAACCCTTAGCGGAGGCCGTGAGATTTTTTTTTCTCCCCTTTTTTGCATGTGTGTGTGTGTGTGTGTGTGTGTGGCACCAATATAAGAGGCCCCCTGCTGAGGCCTCTTGCTTCAAGAGAGCAGGAGAGAGAGTGGATGGAGTGAGTGAGAGGGGAGGTAGAGATGGAGGAAGAGATGGAGGGAGTATAAAGGCCTAGCAGGAGAAGGGAGAAGGGAGAAAAGGGTAGGGTGGTCTTATGACAGAGAGGGGCGGGGTGGGGGGGGGGGGGTCGCCCGGCTAACAAGCGGTGTTGAGAGCCACAGAAGGTGTGTGTAGCCGAGCGTGAGGAAGGAGTACAGACAGGCTGAGATGAGCGAGGAGCTAATGCTACGTTAGGGGAGCTGCTAACGGCCATGCCTGGGCCCTGGCGCGCCGCCCTTCCACACGCATCACACAGACCCACAGCCAAACCAAAGGAGACACCTCAGGTCTGGAGGGAAGGTATTACTAGTGACACGTCTTTTGGGCACCGGTTGGGACTCCTTTTATACCATCTGAGCCTCTCGTATCATGACTCACACACACAGGCAGCATGCATTGCGGGTGTTATAAAAGAAAGAGAGCCCCTTTTAAATCCGATGTGGCGGGGAAGGTGAGGTGGACCAACGCTCAGAGCAGATAAAATAACAGGCCACTTCCAGTCGAGCTATACGGAGGTAGCTTCATGCAGCAAGACACCTTGGGTAATTTGACTTGAAAGGAGTAGAGAGGGCTCTGGTATGGGCTGGCAGGCATTTAGGCTGCAGATTGTGCTTCTGAACTACCAGTGTCAAAATGCACAAATGAAAGGGCACAGTCATTCTAAATACATCCACACATTAAAAAAAGAGATTCATAATAGGCCGATATGTCGGTCGAACAAAGAGAAAGTCTCAGATGTCTAACAATAAAACCCACAAATAGAACCAAAGATAAAGAATGCAAAGATCCAGAATGTGCTATGGCATGATATGTAAGCAGACACCATGCACGGCCCTTTGTATGTGGGTTAACAGGTGTCACTGATACATGCTGAAGGAAGAGCTCCCCAGACGTCTGTTCCAATGATCTAGAGATGTACACTATAGTCTATTGGACTCCTTTACTTCTTTATTTATTTTTGTCTCGCTTACACACTTTTTTTTTCAAAACAATCAAGTTTCAAGGGTTATTTGTCAAATAAAACCATAGATAAGACCCACAAATAACACAAATTTGTATTCTATGATAACACATGTTTTCTTTCCATTTAAACATTTTTTTTACTACTTAAATTAAAGTAGCTATGAGGAGCTTTCAGTTTTATTTGATTTTAGTGGCATCTTTGGATAAAAGCGGTATTTAAAAAAAATGTTAAGACAGCAGTGCTCAAGTGTGTGCTGCTGTGTTTAGGAAGTATACTGATCGGAGGTATAGTTGATTTTCAAAGGTCATGCATTTTGACTACACATTTTTTTTAGTGGCTTTAAATGGTAAATGGACTCCACTTATATAGCACTTTTCCCTGTTTTTTCACAGACCCAAAGCACTTAACATTGTTTTTTGTATAATCTGTAATTACTAAAATACAGAAGAAGATACAAAGGAATATTTCGCACAATTGGATATATTTTTATTTCTTATAAAATTATTATTTTGTCCGTAGATTTGATGATATATTTTGACACATTCGTGCCGTGGGTGGAAGCTGCTTGATGATTTTGTTCAAACTGAAAAGCATTGAGTTTGGTTTAGTCACGATCCCTATTCAGTAAGAGTGACACTATAAACCAGCTTGATAGAACACAAAACCACATTCACTGCTATACAAAGTAGATGCATTGGGAAAGAAATTGGTGTGCAATACTCAGGTGTTACATAATAACATTGTACATCATACAGTAGGCAACTTGAGAAAGAAATATCAGCCAAATATCCAGGATATAAAAATACACCTTACAATGTGCTGCCATGTGCTTGTGTGTGTGTTTGTGTGTAAGGTCGGTGTGTGTGTGTGTGTGTGTGTGGGGGGGAAATAAAAGAGGCATTGTGTCTCTTTGTAATGACATCATGGCTCTGACAGAAGCTGGAGAAGATGCCCGAGGTCTCAGAGCGGAACTCTTCAGCTTGGCGCAAGTGTGTGTGTGTATGTGTGTCCGTCTTTGGGCTATGGGAGTCCTCCTGGGCTTTGTGAAAACGAAAGTCAAACCGTCAAAGACAAAAACAAAACCTGACCGAGAGCAATATGAAGCAGAGGGCAGGCCATTTGGCTGCTGCTGCCCGCCCGCTCGCTGGTGGTGCCTGCGTGTGTATCTGAAGGGAGAGAGAGAGAGAGAGAGTGAGAGAGCTAAGAGAGAGAGAGAGAGGTGGGAAAAGACTACTGAAAAAGAGAGAGGGAAGGCCCAGGAAGTCGTGAAAGGGGTTCAAGGGGTCAATTCAGCCCAAAAGGCCCGGGTGACTCTTCCAGGCCTTCAGACCGAGAGGCCTGTGTTGCATCACGTCCAGTCCTTGGCGTGTCCTCCTCATCTTGCCTATGAGCAGACGGATCCTTGCCTGTGGCCTTGTACACACACACATGTATCAAACACATGCACCTTTCTTTGTGTGTTTGCAGCCAAATAAACATCAGAGGAAGAACTACTAAGATCCTTTACTTTTAATAAAGGTAACAACGATGGAAAAAATCCACTTTAAGTAAAAATTATTATTAAAAGACAAAAATATTAAGTGTAACAATTCATTATTAGCAGTA
The DNA here is from genome assembly GCA_026122265.1 of Ammodytes dubius. Lineage (NCBI taxonomy): Eukaryota > Metazoa > Chordata > Actinopteri > Uranoscopiformes > Ammodytidae > Ammodytes > Ammodytes dubius. The sequence continues at coordinate 5,406,445 of CM047522.1, read as the reverse complement.
AGTGATATTATATATTACATCCTAGATCATTGACACTGATAAATCAGTACATTTAAGTAGCATTCATTGTATATCTGGACAATGAGCTGGTTTTCGTTTGACTTTTTAGGACATGTGCTTATGTCATTTCTGTCAGAGAGTGAGATTATTGACACCAATCTCATACGTCTGCGTTCAAATGTACTGTACAGGTAGTGGTATCAATCTACCCCGCTAACTGTGCCGCCATAAAGCAAAGAAGAATCTAAACAACTCCGTATCCACTACTTTATAAGTTGGGTAGTTTTAGTTTACTCCAGTGGTTTTCAACATTTACTTTGCGAATCTTTGGAGAAAAAATGGCTCTCCAAATAGTCTCAACATAAATCTGGGGGTTGTGAGATAATTAATGGGAGAGTAAAGAAAAAAAGAAACAAGTCTAATTTGTAACTATTTTTCCTTTTTTGTGATGTATTTGATTTTTTTTCCCTCTATGTGCAAAAAAAATAACTTCCATTTAAAGAAAAAGATCTGAGAATTTTAGAAGAGAAATATATTTTCTTAGAAACGTAAAGCACAAGTACAAGTAACAAAACACCCAACTACTACCTTCTATCTACTCCTACCACCACCTTATGTCAGACACATCATTTGAACCATCAGTGGAAGAACTTGCTCGTGTACAGCAGCACTCAATGTGCTTGGAGGGATTGTGTGTGTGGCACATCTCACATCTACGCTGAGTAAGATTGACAGCTTTCTTCTCTGAGCAGAAGTGCCCCCGCTGGCCTGAGTGTGTGTGTAATGAGAGACAGGTCTTATGACAAGCACTAATCAGCCCAGACTCCTGACCCCTGTGGCAGAGAGGGGCTGACACAAGGGAGTACACCCCGATACTGCTAACAACTCCCCCGACCTGCAGTGTGTGTGAGTGTGTGTGTAGATGAGCGTGTGTCATTTCAGGTAATAGTTAGACATAGAAATAATTACTTAACTTCAATTTACAGAAGCCTGCAGTTGTACATTTTACACGACTTGTAATAATAATCTACATTTGAAAAAGGTAAACTCACATTGTAAGCCTACAGCAAATCAATCAGCAAGTTTATCTCTGCCACTTTAAGCAATACTTTAGTCTGGCGCGGATCAAGAAAAAAAAATTGATGGTTAACAAAATGTATGCTATGCTGTGCTAAGCTAACTGTCTGCTTGCTCCAGCAGTCCAGCTACAAATTCAACATGCATCTAACTAACTCTCTATACCGGCCTTGTTATCACACCTGCTTTTCAGCATTGCTTTGGTGAAAACTGGTGACTATACACAGGTGTTGCTGGACATAGCCTGCTGCCCCATGCTGATCAATGGAAAACTTAACTGTAGTTGTGATTTTCGATTAGATTTAAAGGTGAAGTGACACACTTTTTAGGGGATGCAGAAAAAAAAATTCAGGTGTTTTAAAAAATAAATAAAAAAGGTATTAGTAAGCTAGTTATACTATAACTGCATCCCAAAAAGGCACATGTGCATCAATGAGTGCTAGGGATTTACACAGTGCTATGTACGTGTATTTATGTGTGTGTGTGTGTGTGTGTGTGTGTGTGTGTGTGTGTGTGTGTGTGTGTGTGTGTGTGTGTGTGTGAGATGCCAGCTCGCGTTACTGTCACAGTGACACTCAGCAGGAATGACAGTGGCTTTCTAAGAGTATCATCAGTTGTGCCGATAAGAGGGGCTGTAGCCTCCAAACAAACAAACAAACACAACACAGTCACAGCTACTGACACATAGAGCTTCTATTAAAGAAGTTACATTACTACATGCGTGTACTCATCCAGGTAGGTTTATTGTTATCGAGATGGTGCACTGACTGACCAATAGACACACACACATCACATACAAGAGTGAGCATTCAATAGAAAACATTAGGAAATAAACCTGATATCACTGTGATGTTTATGTTTATGATAAAAAAGGGTTAATAGGTTGAATATGGACCTGGTCATTTTATAGAATATGTCAGTTGACGTGTATTAAATCGCAGTGCAGTGAAGTACAACAGAGTGCAGCATCTACAGTGGAGTGATTATAATGTGTTGTTAAGAGAGATGCATTAAGTGTGTGTTTGACGTATGCTCCAATAATTCTTAAAATAAAGTCTCATACCCATTATACAAGAAGTAATATATGACATGTAATGTAACCATGGACATGTGCACCTTATGATTCAGTTATTATAGATGGTATAAAATAAGCAAGATCTAGCAGATGCGTTTTTCCAAAATTTAAATAAAAACACGCAATCAAATAAAAAAAATTATGTGATTGATGAGGCATAATTGATTGACAAGTCGGACCTGGGATGTACCGTTCGCTCAACACAACATCATTTAAAAAGGGATATTTACAGTACAAGACGCACATTATTTATTGTTCCATAGACTTTTTTTGTTCACATTATTAAATATATGTTACATAAATCATATTCTTACATGCAGAAGAAATGCACTGTTGTACTAACTGTGCAGGGGGATTTTCCTCTGATATTCATAAAAACAACAACAATTTGTAAAAAGGGCTTTTGGCTGGTTTCAGATCTGTAGTTCAAACCATGTCCTGCATTATTCTCTCACATTATCTTTCTTTCTTGAATGAGTGAAACATGCTCACTGTCCATGTTTCCAGCTATGATTTAGTAAATAATTTAAAATCTTAATAGAACTAAATTCTTCACCCAGCAACAATATTTTGTTCATTCACCTTGCATAGTGTCCATCTCTGTTACTATACATGGCCTGGTTTGAAGTTAGAAAAAGGGCTGGCAAAAAAAAAATAATAATTACAATATTGTATCAGAGCAACATGACTTCCCATAACATCAAATAAAAAAAGCTCAACCTGTGTGCCTCACAGCTAATCTCAATGGGCTCTGTGAAGAATGACTTGGAGTGTTATAGGTGGCAACACACTTCAGAAAAAAGGTGACTTAAGTCTGCATTAGGTTGAATAAGGAAACACTGTAGTGCTTAACAAATGCAATGAGAACTGTCACCTCTCATTTTGGCTTAAAGCTAAATGTATGGAGTGGGAAAGCAACAATGTAGTGAACCATCCAATCACTTACTGTTTAAATTATTGCACCACCCATGTTGTTAAGTGTTCCCTGCACAGTAGAAACCACCTGTGAGATTCAGCAAGGAAGGTAATACTGCTACTTGGCAAATTCCATACAAAAAAAAGAAAGTCAAGAGCATGAAGGGCCGTACACAAAACGGGAGATGTGTGCAGAAATGCACTATCTGTATTTACTATGTCTATATGTGTATCCAGTCTCATTCAGGTCAGCCGGTTTCCCAGCATGCAACACTGGTTACCTCAGTCCACCAATGCATAGGGCCTATTTGGGCCAGACCATTCTGGCAAAGAATGGGTGGGATTTGATATCGTCCACCCCTCCCACACCGGCCCCCAGTCTCTCCATTGGATTGTACTGGAGCAACTGCACCAGAGAACAAGAGAGACACACACACACACACACACACACACACACACACACACACACACACACACACACACACACATTAGTATACATACATATAAAGTAGCGGCTATAGGGCCTCTAAAATAATACTTCTATACAGTTACAACATGCAAATGCTGCGGTTTAGCATGTACACAGGTTAAACTGAGCGTTATGACTAATGCGCTGGGTCAGTGAAATGCAGACAAATACATTTTTACAATTGAACTCATAATAAGTGATTCAATAATGTCTACATGCCCACTCCTCCACAGCACGACTGCACTGGGTCTGCCACATTAAGCAAACATGAGGTTTCACTGCCATCATGTCTTTGATGCATTTCATCATTCATTTATCGGGTTTTTGTTGCAGTCCTATGCCATTGTTCGCTCACATATTTCTGTTTTTGTGAACGAGCCACTGTGGAATGTCACGATAACCCAGCTCTTCTACTGTAATTATTTTAAAGCAAACTAATATTGCTGCACCAGGGAAATGACTTATTTATTTATTTTCACCCGGTAAAGACCTGCCAAAAACTCTACACACGCTACACATATTTTTGAATTACTATTGTATTAACCAACCAGTGAGATAGTGTTAACCTCAATTTAAAAACAGATTGTTACTTAAATATTATCATGCACACTGCAAGACGGCATTACCCTTTTAGAAAAAGAAAGAAGTAAATGAGGGATTTGTCATTTTTGCACAATCAAGTGCAGCTTACTTAATAATAGATAGTAGAAAGTGAATAGATTTTTTTTAAAGGTGCTACGAGGAACTTTTAAATATTTCTGAACAGTCTCATTTTTCCTCTGATGATCATAAATGACATGTAACAGCAAACGAGACCATCAGTGCAAAGAATGCTATTTTTATATAGTTTTTCTTAATGCCTTTGTCATGGGTATACGCTCACCCAGGAACAACAGCTGGCATAGTAAAAACACTGCCGCTTTTGTCCAATGAGGGGATGCAAGAACGAACACAAACTGAAAGTTCCTCGGAACACCTTTAAGGATGGGAAAATCTATTGGAGTGGGCCTCTCAATTAAATCTCTGAAACTGACTGTAAATACATCAACTACACAAGTTAGCATTAGCACACTGGTAGGCACCCACCTGCTCCAACAGAGACGTGGCCTCCTCTGACACTGACTCTGGGATGTTGAGAGCGGTGTGGCCCCCGATGCCTGCTGGATGGCAGCGCAGCAGAGACTGTACAGGAGGGAAGGAGGGTGGAAAAGAAAAAGATAACTATCAATCCAAACAAAGACAATCTGACGGGGCCCATGAAGCTAAAGGGACAGATAGAGTGACTCCCCGCAGAGCCTAGGTCAACGTGAGAGCACCAGCACATAACAGGGACAAACAGGAGGAGACCAGAGAGAGCATAGCACCTGAAACAACACTGATCACACCAACTACAACAAGGTCAGGATTGAACTACTGTTGCTCTTTCTTGGAACTGCTCTCTTTCTGTGTGTGTGTGTGTGTGTGTGTGTGTGTGTGTGTGTGTGTGTGTGTGTGTGTGTGTGTGTGTGTGTGTGTGTGTGTGTGTGTGGTGTGTGTCACAGAAAGAATGACATGTTTAAACATCATACATCGTTTATGACGAGCAACTTTACTGGAAGGGGCCGCCGGTAGATAAGCAGAAGTAAATAGAAAGATAAAGCCTGTTTACTTGTTTTCAGAGTCATATATGAGCAGGTCAAACCGTCAATTACCAGGAATTGCTGCACTTACAGCAAAAGAACACAAAACGCAAACAAAAAAATTATAATTTCAGAAGTGAGAGAAGTGGAGCACAAGACCTGCAAGTGCATTTTCTATCCCAGTCTGTGAGACCCATTGTTAAAGTAATTGACAATAATGACCATAATCACTGGATGTTTCTACCGCACATCTTTCAGTGCACATACACCTACAAATTGAAAATGCTGGACAAGAGAATGTGTGCAGCAAAAGAGAGAGTGGTAAACTGTCTGTGTGTTGTTGGGGGACCATGTGTGTTTTTCTCATCAGTTAGGTCGGTTGCCTCTCTCTCTCTCTCTCTCTCTCTCTCTCTCTCTCTCTCTCTTCGATACGTGCTGCAGGAGTTCTGGCTGGCTTCCTAGCGCAGTCAAGACTGCTCCAGGCAAGATCTTATCCTGCAAGGATCAAGAGACACTATGTGTGCCTGTGTGTGTGTATCCTTGCCAGGACTGTACCCAGACATAATCATCAAAGGAGACATCTGTGTGTGACTTCTTTTTTTTCCAGGTAAGTGGGTGTGTATTGTTCAACATAATAGCGCTAACCTAACGCCCCGATTCATGTTTGTGCCATTGATGGGAGCGACTGATAGCTGCGATGAAAATATGCCCACTGGCGATCAGTTAGAATATATTCAAATTTAATAGACAATGAAAAACTGAAGGGACGCTCTGCACCTGCACAGGGCGTCTCTGTGTGTGCTACGCTCTGTGTGCATTTGTCCTTCAAGAGAGCAGCAAGTTATAATTAGCATGTCTTTGTGTGCATGTACAGCAGCCGACTGGGTGTCCGTTGTCTGCTCCGAGATGCTCCCCCACACATCCTCCCTCCAGAGCCCATCTTGAAAAGACTGTCCCTCAGACAGGCCTGATCCTGGAGCAGCCCAGGCCTGAGCACCTTGAGAGCTGCCCTGCTCTCTCACCTTCCGCGCAGACCTCGGATCAGCCGTGCTCAAAGCCCAGCGCTGCTCCAGGAGCCAGCTGAGAGGCCCGTCGAGAGCTGACCCCCTGCCCCAGCAGATGGAGCTCAGGCTGGGAGAGAAAGTCACACCGACACCCCTGGCCCTCCCCGAGAACCACAGTAAGAGACGGCAGCCAAGACGCACCACACACACACACACACACACACACACACACATCAACAAACAACAAAACTCCACCTACTCAGACACAAACGAGACACGCACACGCAGACTCACACAAAACTTGGCACGGCCATAAAGAGTGAGAGAGAGTGGAAAGCCAAGACACCTACAGACACACCACCAACACCTTAGTAACAAAGCTATGTACGATATGACACTTTTTTTTAGTTTGTTGTTGTTGTTGTTGTTACTTTTTGACTCACCATGCCAGTCAGGATCTCAAACAGGATGGCTCCCAAACTCCACCAATCGCAAGCTGCCGTCTCCTCACCGATTCCTCCCACCTCTGACACAAGGGCAAAGAAAGAGTGGACACACAGAATTAATTAATACATTCACAAACTGAGAAATAGCTAATGTGTTAAGGAAGAGTAATCAACTGGTGATGGTCGTAAAATAAGAAAGAGAGTATAATTAATACAATTTAGTGATCTGAGGCTTGGACGCTGAATGCACAAGTTCTCTAATATGATTACAATCATGTTTTAGGTGGCTTGCTCTCAAACCCTCCACATTAAACACTGTTTGGTGTTGACATCTAGGATTACCTAATGTTCAATCGAATCGACACAATTGATTCAAAATTAGCACAGAAACATACACAGAGTCACACACAAAGACACACACACACAAACAAGTGTGCGTCTCATAAAAGGGTCATTTGCATAATAAAAAAGCAGTTAAATTGAGGAAACCGTCTGCTGCAACTTCACACCATCTGCATGACCTGACCTCAAACACAAACACACACTTATACAACACACACTCATACAACACACACACACACACACACACACACACACACACACACTTATACAACACACACACAGCAAGAAATGTAAAGCAGGAACAAGAGAGAACACAACAGAGAACGTAACATTTCTGTTCTGGGTTCTTTACCCCCACGTTAATTTTAGCCTTCGAAATAATCATTGACTAGGAATGCAACTAAGGAGGATTCTTTTAACTATCGATGAAGATGAGGACTATTTTCTTCATTAATCTATTAATCGTTCGGTCTGTATTGAAAAAGCCAAAAACTAGATGTTGAGCAATTTTACAAATCCTTTCAGTCTTACCCCCAGATCCTGGTTAAGGTCTGTCATTCAGGGTTTTGTATTGACAACCAAAATAACTAAAAAGGGACATTTTTAATAATTAATTTAGGATTTTTTTACCATCTCTTCCATTTCCAAAAAAATCTTTTTCTTTGGTCTCGTGAAAGCCTCTGATAAAGTCAATCGAGAAAACACACAATCGCTTTTATCTACACACGAGTAGATACAACAAAACCCACTAAAGTTGAACATTTCATGGGAAAGTCTGTCTGGAAGGTTGCTGGGACTCCACAGTGTGTGTTTAAGTTACTTACAGAAACCAAGAGTGATAATCGTTCGCTAAAGTCAGAAGTGTCCGTGGGAGTGTGCGGTGTGTGTGTGTGTGTGTGTGTGTTTGTGTGTCCGTTTCCATGTGTGTGTATCTCCAGCCCCACTGAGCACCAGATGGCCTCTTGTGCCGCTCAGCCTCCCTCTGCTCTCCTCTGCTCTCTCCAGAGGGCCGGGAGGGACCCAGGGTCACGGCTGCGTGTGCCCAGAGACCAGGCTCCTCAGCTGGGGAAACGCATGAGACAAAGACCCCTCATCTCCTGGAGGCTGAGGGGAACTGCAGGGGCCCGGCGCGGCTCTCTCGCAGCAAAGGTTAGAGAGGGCTATGATACGACTGGCACGGTTGGTAACACACATACATGGGAAGTGCACAAAGACAAACACACACACACAGCCAACTGAGCAACCAGTCTTCAGGGCTCCCCAGGACTACTGTTTTGACAGCCAAGGAGAGAAGATTGTCATTGAACGGACTAGTGATACCTGCGTAGTTAAGAGCTGGAGGGGAGATGCTGGACACACACACACACACACACACGGACAGACACACACACACACACACAACACACACACACACACACACACACACACACAGGCACGTCTCAGAGCAAGGTCGATGTCATCACAATGGATTAATGTCTAAGGAGCTGCAGGGAGAGTACAGCGGAGCTGGCTACACTTACCGCTCTGTCAGAGCGAGGCAGGGAGAGAAGGAGATAGAGAGAAAGAGGACAGGAAGGGAAGGGAGAGTTAACCTCATCCAGAGGGCATGGGTCATTCAAACTCCACTGAGGCAACAAGGCACTGTGCAATGTGAAACCTTTTTCCAAGTTTTGACCGCACCTCAACTAACCTGTGATCTTCTTTTCTTGAACAGCAAATGAAGAAGTTTTGAAATCAATCAGGAGAATACTAAAGAAAACAGGGGGATACCGAGACGTTTGGACACACTGGCACAACAATACGCTTGTGTTGACCTGGTGGCCTCTTCTTCTTCCCTTTCCTCTTTGTATCTTAATCACACTCCATCTCCTCTCTCCCGGGGGCCATAAGGAACTCTCTCTCTTCTCCTCTCAGACCCACTTCCCCAAAAACTTAACCGACGGCCATTGTTGAAAGAGGAAGTAAAGTGTGCGCAGGTAGGAAGTAAGGAGTGATCTGGGTATGATGTTCCAAGACTGAGTGTGTGTGTTTTTGTGTGTGTGTGTGTGTGTGTGTTCTGTGTGTGTATGGGTGTGTGTGTGTGTGTGTGTGTTCGTGTGTGTATGGGTGTGTGTGTGTGTTCGTGTGTGTATGGGTGTGTGTGTGGTGTGTGTGTGTGTGTGTCTTATGAGCTGGGGAGGTTCAGTTGTTCCAGTGCCAATTTCCGATGAAACCAACCATGTTATGTATTCAAAATAACAAGACCTGGGACAATCATATGACTCATCTTCACTGTGAGGACAAAGTCATTATTCAAATACTGAAGCAGAAGCCAGTTCAGGGTATAGCACACAACGAGCAGGGTTACAAGATTCTTCATAACAATGAGATGGGCGCTCCGTGTCAAAAGGGGAACTAGAGCTTTAACCTTGCGTGTGTGCCGTATAGCCGAGCAGGTAAAAGAACAAATAACAAAGACATAACAGTTGGAAACAAACGGCAAGTAACCATGATGGAGTCCTCAGTAACTGAACTTGTTAGAGGGGAAGAATACTGAATTTCCCTTTTTCTTAGACATTAAAAAGACAATGGCTTCTGGGCCCTGCTTCCCCTCTACAACAGAACAATAAACATTTCAAAGCTCAGATGAAGTCTACTCAACAGCTTGTGTGGGTTTTTTTTTTTTCTCTTACCGGAGAACAAAAACATTAGCCGTCGGATGTTTAGCGATAATGACGCAATGGTTCAAAAAAGTAAATAAGCAGAAGGGCAGATTTAATTCCCTGCCACTGCCATTTTTTTTCCCCGAGTCCCCTCCCGTGTTTTTTTGGGTGTGAAATGTGTGCTTTTGAATAACATGTTTCCCTCCTTCTTACACACACACACATACACACACACACACACACACACACACACACACACACACCACACACAAAACATATATACACACACACATACGGTCACAGCAGGCCCCCTGCTAGCTTTCTGGCAAACAGTCATAAATCTGTCATCAGGAATGAAGCCATCGCTGGAGCTGACCCTGTCTGGATAAACAGCAATACATAACAAGGGCAGGAGAGACACACACTCACTAACCTCTGCCTTACAGTGTCAGTGTGTGTGTGTGTGTGTGTGTGTGTGTGTGTGTGTGTGGGTGTTGTGTGTGTTGACAGCCAAGCACATACATATCTATAGATATATGCATGTTTGCTTCCATACATATAGCAAAGCAAAATAGGTGATAGACATTATTGTAATATGCATACACCTGAATTTACAAAAATAAAGTTTTAAACAAGAGACGGACAAGAGAAAGAGAAAAAGTTGCCTGTGGTCGGGTAGGACAGTCAAATGATGTGGAAGTGGTACTATGGCTTAACAACAGCTTAACACTCCCCCTGCTGGCTGCTTATGAGCATGACACCCATCGATCCACATAGGCTGTGTCTTGATTCAGGGGTTGCGGTCTACGTAGGCTGCATTTGAAGACCGATTGCGTCATAGCGACGCGCAAAGGCTGTCCCATTTGCAAGGCTCCTTGCAAGACTCCTCATATGCAGCCGTGAAATGCAGCCTTCGTTTCACGGTTTTGAAGGCTGCATCAGATGTATCCTTCGTGGCCCAACATATCCCAAGATTCATTGCGTTTTTTTCAGAGATTGCATAAAATAAAATAAAAAATAACAAAACAGCAACGTGTTGCTCCATCTTCTTAACTTTTATCTTCCTTCTTTTTTTCTTGTACTTTTTTTTCTTTCGTCTGGTAGGCAACTTCTTTTCTTTTTTCTCCATTGACAGGCTGTCTCCGTTGGCAGCATCAGGTTGCTAGGCACACAGGAGCGGCGAGTCATCACGCAAGGTAACGGCTTGTTACGTAAACCGGAAATGCTCGTAAACGGAGACCTGCGGAGACCGTCTCGTTTAACAAGACTCGTTGGCCTTAAAACCGGCCTTAAAATCGGCCTTCATAGGCTATAGCCCTCATAGACCGCGAGACTGCGTCCTACCAAGGGTGCAATACCTGAATCAAGACACAGCCAGAGACTCAACAGTAAATTAACCAGCAAGACCTTTTGCCACCTGGGCTCAAGTTCAACTCCACTCCATTTCACTGAAGGCGCTGGCATTCATTACCAACATGTACTGAAACACATTTTACATTTCTTATAATAACATTTTCTGTATTATTTGTGTGAGCCGATGTGTTAAATGTGTATTGCATGTATTCTTCCTTCCATTCTGCACTCACACACAAACTATACTTTTGCATGTATTGCATTACATTTTTAATTGGATTTAAAAAAAATATTTTCTATTTATATTCTAGATCCCTGCAGTACTTGTGTTTGTTCTTTTGTTCTAAGTATGATTATAACCATCGACATACCAAGACACATTCCCTGTGTGTGATTGTCAAGATTCTGATACATTTGATAAATATAAAAACAACCAAATTGTGTTTCAAAGAGCACCATGCTTAATGATTTCTATTGTGCTCAGAGTTATTGTTGATGATGTGCAACTTTCATAGTCATTACAGTATAACATTAGGCTACTTGTCTGCATCTTCATATTCAATGAATTTAAAAAAATCCAATTATCCTCTGCATCATATTTCAAGGAAACTGAATTCCACATGGCTGAATAGTTGTTAAATTTTACCCAATATCATATAATTTTAGAGTGAGTACCCTTCCAGTTTTCAGACAACATATGACCTATGATATATGAGGAAAGCACCTCAAAAAATTAATACATGATTCGATGCTGAAAATGAAAATTACTAATAAAGTTGGAGCCCAAAACTTTTACATCACTTGATGGAGCCAACACTAGCTATCTGTGAATCAACTATACAATTAGTTACAATCCATTTGAATTCCAAACAAGGTCTGAAAATGTCTTTCTGCTTATATAAGTAAGAACATTACCACATTCAATACACTTAGGTGGCAAACGTGTCATCATAGCTTTTAAATGTGAAGCTACATTGTGCATAAAGTTCCTTGTGCCAGGCTCCTGGCTCTTTAGGTCATGTCCTGCTGGCCACTACATGCCTCTGTGTACTTCTATTTCCATTAGTAGGCTTTTCAACAAGCTGTTGCTAAGGGGAATACGAATGCACACTTTGGATATTAGATGGGAGCATTTGTTGCTCTCAGATTTATTACGGCGGTGGCATACTGTATGTTCTAGTCACAAGGAGGATTTAAATCTGAAGTGACCTTCGTGGCTTGAGAGAGCGGATGAATATGAGTAATAATAATATGAGTGCGTGGGAGAGTGAATGGGGGTGTTGAGGGTCGATGTGTACCGTCTCAGAGTGTGTCTAGTGTTTTCAAACTAACAGCTATCCAATCCTGCATATTTAAGAACAATGTAATTAAAACATGTCACACATACACCATCCAACAACCTAAGGGTCAAGCCATATAACTTAAAGCAGACAGGATATTGGAAAAGTGTATCTATCTGTTGATGTCAAATGCATGCGCATACATACAGATACAGACACACACACACACACACACACACACACACACACACACACACACACACACACACACACACACACACACACACACACACACACACACACACACACACACACACACACACACACACACACACACACACACACACACACACAGTAGCGCTAAGTAGGGACATGGTGCTATAGTCTAGCAGCAGTTTGTTTTAGGCAGCTTGTAAACAGCATGCCAGAGCTGCCACAAGCCGGCTGGGGGCAACACATGGGGCTACCGCACTGCTGGCTCAGTGTAGCACAACAGCACACTCTACAGGACAACCCGAGAACTACAACAGGATCCAGCTTCTCAAAACTGGGACTACAAAATAAGAAAAAAAAAAAAATATTTCGATTGTATCTTTTCAATATTAGACATTGTGTGTTGAATAAAATGTAAATAGCCCGTTCATAATTATTACTGTATGTATTCTTTAGAAGTGTTCCCATTAACCCCGAAAGAAGGCAAAAGAATTTAAGAACAGTATTGAAAGACCACATTTGCATAGAGATTTGTGTCAATCTCAGAGTCAAGAAGAATAAGTGTTAATCTGTTTTCTACTCTGGAGAGGAGACTGGCTTGTGCACACTTGGATTGGTTATTCATGCCTGCCTTATGAATGAGGGTTTTGTGACCATGGGAAAGTGGCCTACTTTAAGGCCCCCGCATGCCTGCATAGAATTAACCCAGTATGAACATAACTGACACGCAAACACAAAATTAGGTTCCTAATTAACAAGTATGGAGTGAATGCATAAGAGAAATAAAGAAGTGTTTGTAGCATGTGTATGTAACAGTGTATGTCTCACCTGGGGCACAGTACATATTGGCGATGGCCTCTTTGTCACAGGACTCCTCCACATCACTCCAGCTACAAAAGTAGGTAAGCTGGACATGACCTAAGGAGACAGGGAGAGAGAGATAGAGAGACATAGAGTGAGAGGGGAAAATGTGAAGCATTCAACTAATGCTGAGCCACTAGTCAAACCCACACAGTCAAGCATCACTCCGTCTCGCTACTTTCCAAACTGTTTACCCACCTTTGGATCACCTCCTTGCCTGCGTTCCTTTCTGCCTCCCTGGCTGCGCGCGGAGCTTTTTTCCAAGCACACACGGCACCCAGCGATTACTCCTGTTTAGCGGCTACCCGTTAACGCTATCATTAGAACTAATGGTGTCATTAGGTAGCCGCGGCCATTAGCCCGGGCTAGCCAGACTGATGCACCACACTATGCCCGCTGATGGGCCCTCTAGAACAATAATTACCACCGGGGAGACGAAAACAGCCACTCAGCTAATTAGACGCTTGTTGATAACGAGGCGGAGAGAGATGATTGTAGGACGACAAAAGGAAGAAGTTGAGGGGGGGGGGGGGGGGGATCTGTGACCTCCTCCTGGTAAAAACAACACTTTGGCCTGTGCAGGAGCCTTCCTTTATGTCAATAGGTTACATGGGTTGGCTGATAAAGACAGTTCCTAAGTCAAATACCATCTGCTTTGAGAAAGGAAGAAGCAGAGGGTCTTGGCTTCGTACACATTTTTCACTTTTTGTAGAAGAAAACATTGAGAAAATTTGACATCCACATGGTATATCAGTGTCAGAGGAATGCGCCTTTTCTGTTTTCTCTCAGAGAAAGATGTCAACAAGAGTCCTTTTTCCACTAGGTCTATATTGAACTGTTGGTCAACCTCTGAACACCTCCTTATAGTCGCTAAACCATTGCTCTTGGAATGGGATCCAAGAATTAGGGGAAAGAGACTTCAGTCCGAACAGACACGGATGTGATCGGCCTACATGAAGTCTAATGTGGTCGAAGATTGCCTCGAAAGACATTCTATTTGGTTTTGTGAATACATATTTCCAAATACTTTTAAATGAGTTTGAAACTATAAAAGAGTTAAGTAAGATAAATATACTATATAGAAAATAACTATATTGTCAGTCATGTCATTCGTATTGCAAGCCATTCCACATCGCTGTCTAAATGTCTAATCTTGATGTATTTTCTTTGTTTTTACTACTTCTTAAACCTGCAGTGTGTAGAATTTTGGGTTTTATTTCCGAGCAGACTTTGTAGAAAATAATTATAATATCCATAAGTTTGTTTAATTTAGTGCATAATAGCTGAACCTTTTTTTTAGAATTATTTTTTCCCTTAGAAAGGGTCTCATATATATGTCCACATTTCTCCATACCTTGGACCAAGGCATGGTATATTATCAATAGATATATATCTGATTGTATATTGGACCAATGGTATATTGTATATTATATATTGTATAAACAAGGCACCTGATGACATGGTTGGAATGTCATCAAGTGCATTGTTTAGAATTTAGAATTGTTCTTGTCCTTGAAGGCCATAGATATAATATACATATGTCTATGCTTGAAGGCCACTGTAGCTTCTGTTATTATTCAAAAGGGGTGGGGTTACCCAGGGAGCGTTGCATTCTAGAACTTTCTAGAATTTTTTAGAACTTTCTTGATGATGTCATATTACACACTACACCTTTAAATGCAATTTCTAATGTCTCATCTTGATGTATTTTACGCCCCTGTAAAGCACTTTGAATGGCCTCGTGTCTGAATTGTGCTATAGAAATGAACTTGCCTCTTGTTTTCCTTCATTGATTTAAGTTATGTTCATGGCTTGATATCTTTCCCATGAAGTAACAGGAATGATATGTTAGGTTTTTGGTGTTTTGTGCCCCGAATGAAACCTTCAAGGCAGCGCCGGTTAAGGTTAGGGTTAGGGTTAAGGTTAGGGGATAGGACCTTCCAGGCAGCGCGGCCTTGAAGGCTCCGTTGGGGGCGCAAAACACCATCGAGTGATGTGTTAGGATGTAACAGCAAGCAGGTGTTTGCATTCTCTCTAGTCTATCAAGTTTGATGAGACTAAAGCCCCTATCTCACTGGGCTGCGACTGTTTGCGGCCAGTTGGAGACACAAAATTGCGACAAAATATGCCAATTTGCGACAATTTTCACTTGCAGTCTCACTGAGTTGCTACTTACGACACGTTTGCGAATGTCCTTGCCTGGAGGTCGCATTTATGTCTCACGAACGTGTGGCAAGTGTCGCACGAACGGAATGTCAGTCTCATTTTTGTCTCAAAGCTGTCGCAATTTAGTTTCATATGTCGCCAAACACTCGCCAAGTTGTCTCACACTTCCTGACTCGCGGAGACTAAATTGAGAAGGGTTTGCGACGCGTGCGACACACCTGCGACGACTCTGAGACTATTTTGAGACTGATTTGTCGCACACTTTTTTTGAACATGCTCAAAATTTATGCGAAAAGACTGCGCGGCTCTGCGACTCATGCGAGGAAATTGAGACCTCCGCGAACGTTTGGAGACGTTTAGAGACAGTTTAGAGACTCGTTTGCGAATGCAGTCTCCAACTTGTCGCAAACAGTCGCAGCCCAGTGAGATAGGGGCTTAACAGCTTTATCTCACACTAATCTGAAATATTTTCTTTGTGTACAACAATATAGCACACGCTATGAGAGAGATGACAAGTTATGGGAACTTATCATACAGAACATATGTTAAAAAAATGAAGTTTAAAAGCACTGTGCTTGACAAAAGGGCTGTGGTAACAAAGGGAATGTCTAACCTTGGCTGTCCAGCAGGATGTTGTTGGGGTTGAGGTCCCTACAGATGATGCCCTCCTGGTGCAGACAGTCCAGGGCTGTCACCATCTCCACGGCCCAGCAGCGGACAAACTCCTCTGGGACGCGGGCTTGGGCCGCGGCCAACGACAGCTCGTCCAGCTCCGCAAACAGCCGCGATACGTCTTTGTCAAATTTGCCAACATCTGTATTGCTAATACCTCTGGGTGATTCACCATGGAGACCTAATAAACCCTCTGCCGCTACACGGGCCTCAGAGTCTTGGTCCTGTGCTGTAGCCACTGGGGTTTGTATTCATTCTGGTACTGGGATCTAGTTTCTCATTGAGCGAGTCAGTAAGCGGAGGGTCGAGGGGGAGGTCGTTATTTTGGCACGAGGGATGAGCCGCCATTTTGTCGGAGGCGTCTTGCCCGAACGCCGAGCTGCAGTCGTCCCACAGTGAGTTGAAGGGAGAGGAGGAGGCCACGCTGGTGTCACAGGTTGCGGAGGCCGTACACAGAGAGGACAGCTCCTGCTCGGTGGGCTGCTCCTCTCCTTCCTCTGGCTGGCCGTGGAGCTGTAAGACATCAGGCTGGATGAACTTCTGAGGAGAAGCCGTGGCCTCCAGACCCAGACACACCCCCGACGTCTCCCCTTCCTCCTGCAGAGGGTCCACAGCTGCACTCATCACAGGCAGGTTGACCAAGAGGTCGGGAGGGTGAGCCTCGTCCTCGACCACCGCCTCTTTAAAGGAGATGACTGGCACCGACTCATTGGAGCCTTTGTCACTACAGTCCAAGCCCCAGAGCTCCGAGCTGTGGCCCTTGACCTCCTGAGCCAGCTCTGGAGGGTCCTCGTTAACATCTGATCCCAGGTCAGATGCAGAGAAGGCGGACACCTGCTTGTGAGTGAGGTCCACACAGGTCACCTCGTTGGCACTGTCTTTGCTGTCGATACGGAAGAACTCCATTGGCGTGTGTTTGGACTGATCCAGAGTCAGAGCCCCAGCAGCAGGGGAGGGCAGAGGACTGAAGACTTCTCCTTGGTCCTGCTCATTGTCCAGACCGTGGCCGCTCTTGTCAGACGACTCTGTGAAAAAGGTGAGTTCCTGAGAGCTGACTGGAGAAGACAGGCTGTCGTTGCTGAGTAGAGAGCGGCTACGTGAGGAAGTGGTGGTCGTGGTGGTGGTGACAGGAACTTCCAGAGACAGCATTTCCTGTTCGCTCTTCTCCTCTTCCAGCGCGTCCGGTTCTACTTTGTCCTGTTCGTACTCGTTGCACAGGGTCAAGTAACTGTTGGTGCACTCTTCTTCAGAGGTGGCTCCAGAGTCCGACCGGGCATCGGCTTGTCGGAGAAGCCTGGGAGGGAGAGGGTTTTTCTGGGGTGAGGACGTGATGAGTTTCTGTCCTTGGTTCCTCAGCCCTGAATCTGAAAAAGTGCCGGGACCAGACCCCGAGCTGGCCGAGCCCACATCCAGCGGTGGCACAGCGTGTTGGGGAGAGTGTACGGCCACAGTATGGCTCTTCTGGATGAAAGGAATGTCAAAGCTATCATCCGGGCTGGAGGTACTAAGGTACTTTCCAATATGAGACCACAGCTTCCCGCCTAAAGATGAAAGGAAACAGGGGGCATTAAAGACAAAAGGAAAAGGGAGGGTGTGTCTAATACAGTGATGTAAGTAGATATATTAAGAGTTACGAATGAGGATGTTAGTGAGAGGGCTGGGCAATTTCTGGATAATAACAGCATTCTTCCACAACAGAGACTTTTCTAGGAAGAAGTTTAGGGACTTAGCAATTGTTCTGCTACTTTGAAGCCTCTTAAGAGTGTGGGGGACCCGGCCTGGTTAGCATGCACCATTCAGTATTTCAGAAGCAGCCAGGCAAAATCACTTTTCTTCACCATGAAAAAAATGTAACTAAAATAAAGTTGTGGAGGCTTAAAAAAAGGAATGTGCGAAAGAGACTTTTAGATCCGGTTCTCCTTAGCTACTGGGACAATTTAGACAAAAGGCCTGTAGTTTCCCACTTGGGAATGAACAACCAAAGCAAATAAAAACATTTATGATTGAACCCAATTTGGCTAAATGGGGTTGGGGTGGGTGGGTGTGTGTGTGTTTTAGGTTCCCAGTGTAATGTTAGCATTTTGACTTTGACGTCTTACCCACACACCTACCATACACACACACCATAGAGAATCACACACTA
>CM047522.1:5283168-5385668 GCA_026122265.1 Ammodytes dubius | reverse complement strand
ATTAGTTAATTAATTGATTTGTCGAAAGATATGATTAAAATGCAAAGCATTGTGGCTTTTTGCTGCTTATTTTATTTTTATTTTTATGGTAAAATGTTTTAATTCTTTTATTTAAATGTTGTATTTTTATCCATGTTTTAAATTTGTTCCTTTTTTTTTTTTTTTTTTTTTTGTATTTGTATTTGTATTCTTTATTTGATTTTAACCCTGTGAAGCACCTTGAGTGGCCCTGTGCCTGAAATGTGCTCTATAAATAAAATTGCCTTGCCTTAAAAAAAAACATTGTAAATTAAGTAGCTTAGGATTTGCACTGCTGGTTGAACAAAACACTCCAGTCCATATGAATATAGAAAGTGACATATGAGAAATATGCAGACAAGTAGATAAAGAAATGTCTTTCCTGTGGTCCTGAATGAAATATTGGTCTCCAATTTGTTCCTTACAAAATGTCTCACTACAGTGCTTTATAGCAAACAATGACTGCCTCAATCTCAATTCTACTAAAACAATGACAAACGAAAGCCATCCCTACAATCTCTCATTTCACTTCTGTTTCCTCTCCTCCTCTGCCTCTTCCTTTTTAACTATATTCCCTCCCTCCTTCCCTCTGACATCTCTATTGCTCTCCTGCTCCCTCACCGTTCTCAGGGGAGAGCTTGGGCATATGTGTGTGTGAGTGTGAGTGTGAGTGTGAGTGTGAGTGTGTGTGTGTGTGTGTGTGTGTGTGTGTGTGTGTGTGTGTTTGCGCGTGTGTGTGTGTGTGTGTGTGTGCGTATGCTTTGCCGGAGCGTTCTCTCCATGTGACCCTGGCGGGGACCAAACAGGTGCAGCCTAAATGGATATGAATGGAGCTGTGAGTAAACAGAGTGGCAGTGCTAGCCAGGGTGCTAATATAATTAAGACACAAACATCAGGGAAGGGGGGGAGGTGGAGAGGGAGGGGGGCAGGCGGTGGGGGCAGTATGGGTGAGGAGCTCTCTCTCCATCTGTCCCCTCTGTCCCCATTAAAAAGTGAAAGGAGGAAGGAGGAAGAGAAAGAGGAGAGGCCATTTATGGATAGTGTAGCATTTTCTCTTATGGCTTTTTTTTTTTTTTTTTTTTTTAGCTGTGCGTCTGATTTGGTTCTCCTGACATATTGTGTAGTGTTTGCACGCACCTCTGTATAGTTAACACATGTTGGTATTGTGTGAACATTTTCCTTGGGGTTTTGTGTGTGTGTGTGTGTGTGTGTGTGTGTAGAGGACGAGCATCATTGATTCAATGTTGTGTGCTGCTCTCTGTGCTGCTTGCCAAGTCATTTCATGGCTGAGTGGTGAAGTTGCTTCGCCCGGCAGCTGGCTGAGACGACCAGGCAACCTAAAACTGACATTGTGCTAGTCATAACCGATGCTAAACATACACACACTCAGCCCTTTACCATGCCATCCACTAAATCTATTACGCTTTATTGCTTCAGAGAGAAAAAAAGAGAGAGAGAGAGATGGTAGAAGAAGGAAAGGACACAAGGAGGGGAAATGAATGGGGTACCATCCAGATGTATTTGGGCAAGGGGAAACCTATACATAAATTAGTGTCAGGATCTAAGTGTGATTACTTTTAGGAACACCATTATTGTTTTCATCTCGCCTCAAGAAATCTACTCTTCCATGTTAACTATTCTTCAATAGCAGGTAAAGTATTCTATTTCATTTAGAAATCATTTGTATGTGTATATGATAAACCTTATATCTACATATTTGCTCTATTTTTGTGTTTATTTAGGTCTAAGGCGACTTAATTCACTTGTGTGTTTCTCTTATACATTTTTCTTCTTTTATTTTGCATTGTTGAAGTGAGCCTACTCAAGAATTTCAATCCCAACGAATGCTGCTGTAATTGTTGCACATATGACAAATAAACCATTCTTGAATCAAATACATTTTCATTTTTGACAAGGATAATGAATGTGGGTCTTTTTGTGTCTTTTCATACTGGTTCTCTCTCTGAAAAAACACAAATAACTTAGAAATATAAGAACATTGAACTGTATGAACATAATAAAGCTGAAAGTTGCACATCATGTCCATCGTATACTGACCTTATCTATGACCCCAAGCACCCTGTAAGCTCTCAGCTCCTCAGATGGACTCTGCTGGCCTCCTCTCAGAGTGGGAGGGCAGCACTGTGCACCCAAAGCCTTGGAGGAAAAAAAAAGAAAAAAAGTGAAATTGTATTAGGGGAGAGTGGCCTAAGTTGTGCAACTTTGTACTCAAAGTGATTTTAAAGGGAGGCCTTGACAGTTATGTCTCCAACTCAAATATGTACATATATTTCAGGATGTTGTGCATCCCTGGCAATACAAACTTTGGATCTGGAATAAACTGTTTAAGAAATATAGCTTTCGGAAAAAAAGTTGTCTTGTGGCACAACTTGCCCCCGGTGTGGTGTAAGTTGTGCCACAAGAGAGAATAACATGGGGTAAATTGTGCCATTGATATGTCTCATAAACTGTAATGCAAGAAGACAATTACTTATTTAAGGTGTATTTAAAGTAAATAAAGTAAATATTTTACAAAGATTGAAGGTCAATTTACTTAAACAAGGCCTAGCCTAGGTGATTTTGCCTGCAAAGCTCACAATGACAAAGTCACCATCATCACTTTCTGGCCATCTGAACTCTCATCAGTGGTATCATTACGTGGAATGGAGATGTCAGTCTCTTCTGAGCTACTGTAGACAATCACTTTCTTTTTGGTGACCAGCGTTATACAGCCATGCCACTGGCACAACTCTCAGAAATGTACTTTGCACTAGTTGCTCCATGCTTGTGACTGCCACCTGACAAATGTATTTCCCCTCCATTTCTGCCTTCAAATCAAGGCTCAAAACCCATCTTTACACCCTGGTTTTTCCTCCCCATTAACTATCTTACCTCTGCACTACTATCTTTGTTTATGTTTGTGGGTGTATGGGCTTTATGTCTTTTATTTTTGGTTATTGTTATTTTACCTTCATTGTTTATCTACTGAATGCACTATGTACAGCACTTTGGACAATGCAAACTGTCATAAATGTGCTTTTATAAATATATTTTACTTACTTACTTACTTATACCTCACATAGGCCCTTTGGCACAAATCACCCCAACCCCAGAATTTTGGATAATAGGCATGATGCAGCAGTTTAGGGCTGACATCGTGCTAACTATATAGACACAAAGTGTAGCATACTAAAGCACTAAAACATGTGTCAAATGTTTTCAAACATGTCTATAATTGTTCAGACACAATAATCAAAAAACCTTGATCATGGAAATTTTACTTTGAAAGGCAAAAAACCTTTTTTTGACCTTAAATGTGCTTATATCTTATTCCATGTTTCTCCCTTCTTTACAGGATGAGTCAAATGGATGGCTCTTCTTAAATATGTGGTCACATTTCCAATTTCTTCAATGGTTTTCTAGAAACAAGGGATGGTACACTTCCCCAACCGCACAACTTAGGCCACTCTCCCCTATTATAAATATGGTCATATTCAATAGGTATCCTGACCTCTTGCAAGCTGTGAAACAAGTAATGCGTGAAACTTGCTATACAGCTCCATGAAAGCAGGGGGGTAGCTGATTCAGGTGACTATTCCCTGTAGTTTCATCACTAAAATCCTTTCCCATTGTCACATTGTTTTCAGTTGTTATTCACTAAACTGCTGTAGAAATACTGATCATTTTGGATTGGCAATTTCAAGGTGCTGCGAGGAACTTTTAAATATTTCTGAAACAGTCTCATTAATCCTCGGATGATCATAAATGACAAGCAAAACAGCAAACAAGACCACAGTGCAGAGAAGTTCTTCTTAGCCCCTTTAAAGTATAAAATGATAGGTACATCTTCTCAACACAGACTTGCAGTGAAGTTCTCATCTGTAATAAACCCCACAAAGCACTGTGATATACTGCCTGAAGTGGTTAGAGGACCCCAGTGGATGCAGTGTACATAAATTACATTTGCATAATAAGCCATAGGCAGCATACTGTGACATTTCCCCTCCCACTCACCACTGTCTGTGTTGAGCCTTGACCCATGTTGCTCCTGAGATGCTGACTGGAGATCTGCTCTGCTCGCATCAGATACTCTGCAGTCCTCTTCTTCACTGCCTCTCTCCGCGTGGGACTGGGCTCACCTAATGGAAGTGAAAAGGTGAGGTCAATCATTGTTTTTGTCTTTGCAAAGCAGTTTTTTATGGTGCAGCAGCAAGTTTCTGTACTTAACTACTTCTGTGTTATTTACAGACACAAAGTCATTAGTAATAATAATAATGGATTGGATTTATACAGCGCTTTTCATAGAATTCAAAGCGCTTTACAGAGTTCCAGGTTCTATCCATTCATACACAGTCATACCAGTGGTGGTAAACTACGATAATGGCCAGAGCTGCCCTGGGGCAGACTGACGGAAACGTGGCTGCCGTTCAGCGCCTACGGCCCCTCGGACCACCACCTCAAACATACAGCAGTCATACACATTGACACGAGGCAAGGTGGGTGAAGTGTCTTGCCCAGGGAGGGATCGATCCGCCAACCCTTGGATCACTAGCCGACCCGCTCTACCACCTGAGCCACAGTAAGAGCCCATGAAAGAATAGAATCCCATCCTTCATAAACACAAGGGCACCCATCGGAGAACACAGAAATGAGTGAGTATTTGTTACTTGGTAGAAAAGTAATGATCTTAGATAGATCAATTGATGTTACTCTGGATTAGTTACAGGATGTTCTAGGGCAGTGATTTCTCAATGACTGGGCCGTGACCCCAGAACTAGTCCGTGCAGCATTGTGCCACAAAGTATGTTATCTGACAAGAAATAATCATCCATCCACCGCCACCACCAGGCACATTTGCTTGTGCCTTCAATACGCCTCTAAAACACTGCACTAACCACGCAATCAGTTTATTTTTTTAAGTAGAGTGAAAATAATGTTTTACTTATTTCAATATTACGGAAGAATAAAGCAAAATACACATATTATTCATGTTCACAAGGCCTCTCTTTGCTTGCTTGACGAATTCTACATCTGAAATGGTTGAGAGCCTGTATTCTAGGGGGACTGTTCACACATTTTGAGTCATGTTCTGCAGTGCCTGTGGGGCATGGATAATGTTTAATGGATTTACTAGTGATCATCATGGTGAGTACTACTTAGTCTGTGAAAAAGGTTTCATAATGTCTTCTGTGACTGTGGAAGGAGCTTCATACAAACCCTGCAGACTTTTTTGCTCAAGCTTTGGTCTACAGTGAAATAAATATTGATTGTCATAATATATCATTGGTGTACATTTGTAGGGGGTCATAGATCATTATGTAGATAGGAAAAAAATATATATGATTTTGGCAATACTGCATCTGTACGTGGGTCATCTATTAATGGATTTGAACACATGTTTAACTCCATTGTTTTTTTTTCTCCTATTAGGCACTCAAGTGTGGACCGCTGAATGAACAGAAAGGTCACCCAGCTCTCTCCCAAACACACCTTGCACTCCTTGCAGGAGCAGGTCCACTCCACTACGGTAACAGGACAGCGCTGCCTGGAAGTCCTGCTCTTTCTCCTTCTGTACAGCCACACAGATGAGCTCCCCGGCTCTGTCTAGATAGTCTGGCTTTGCGTCCTTAGTGTTGGCTTTCTTCAGACTGCCTGAAAATAGTGTATTCCGGCCTGGCCAGCTGACCTCTGGGTTAGGGGCTGAGGAGCCAGGCACAGGCACAGGGGCGGGAGATGGGCTGCGGCGGTGGTGTCCGTGAAGTGAAGGTAAGCGAGGGCTGCAGCTGCTGCTAATGTGTGTGGCTCCCCCGTGTGGCTGGTTTGGGGAGGTGCGACCTGAGGCCATGCCATCATCCAGCCCAGCCAAAGAGTCTGTGTCCACAGCCAGGGAGGTCAGGTCGCTGTCACTGGATGGGCCTGGGGGGGGGGGGGGGGGAGAGGAAGACAATGCTTAGGTCAATACAGACAAATATATTCATAACATTTCTAATAGGTCTATAAATGAAACACTGAAATCTAGTTGAGCTCAATTGGAAGTGGGTATTATTTTGTCGCATAACTTTACCTCCATACTCAGATGTGATGGTCAAATCATCAGCACCACTGAGGTCTCTTTGAACTGGAAAACATGTGCAAACAAGTCTGTGAACGTGTGAATTAACAGTAGCTGGAAATTAAAGAGGAAGTAAGCGATATATTTATATACGTGTTAAATTGCTCTATATTCATGCAGTGATCACTTATATAGTGTGCCCGCTTCATAACACAGGTCTCTCAGTCACCCGCTCTGCATGTAATTGTCAGATAAACTTTTCTGGTATCCCACAACCTGATATCCAATCGGAAGAGAGAACGCTACAAACCGGCACATCTCACTGCCGGTGCACAAGCAGAGAGCAACAGATGGGTGAATGTTTATGCACCTACAATGGCTGAGCAGGTAAAAATCCTTCCCAATGTCTGTTTTGATTGTTTTTATCATGTTTTATCGCACTTATGGATCTGAGATGATGCTAGATAACTCGCTGCTTAAAGACTGCTGTGCGTTAATGTGGTGACGTAGGGACGAGCAAGGGGACTGCTAACTGCAGTCACTGACAGGAAGTTAGCTAAAAGAACCATTTCGCTTACTGAACCTTTAAAAACTGATCCCAATTAATTGTGTGTGACCCTACCGTCAGAGCTGCAGTCTGATAAACTGTCTGCCAGGAAGTCAGAGAAGGGCTCAGCTGGTCCAATCAGCTCTGAGCTGTCGTGGAACTCTCCTCCCTTGAAAAATAAATGAAACAAACTCTATGGGCTCATGGACTCTATGGGATTATACTTGTGTTTCTGACCGTGTGTGTGTTCGGGTACCTTGAAGAAATCTTCAATGTGCTGACTGCTATAGAGAGCAGGGATGTTAGCAGAGAACTGAAGCAGATCCTCGGAACACTGTCTTCTTTCCTCGATTACTGAGCCATCAAAACGACCTGCACACACACACAGACACACAAGTGCACACAGACACACAAGTGCACACAGACACACAAGTGCACACAGACACACACACACACACACACACACCACACACACACAACACACACACCAACCCACACACACACACACACACACACACACACACACACACACACACACACAACACCACCACAACAACCACACACACACACACACACACACACACACACACAACACACACACACACACACACACACACACACCACACAGAGTTGGATTGCCATAAAGAAAGTGATCATGTCAAATAAGAGTTGTGCTTACTGAGTGAATAACGCTGAGCTGCCTCAAGGGGGCAAAGTCTTCATTCCTCCAGTTTTTAACAATGTTCAACATTTATGGTCTGGTACAGAAGCAAAGTCTGTCACTTTACATATAGAGTAGTTATTTAATCACTTTAGAAAGCTAACAGTAAAATACATGTTAAGGGTACAATAGGACCAAAAAAAGACAAAAAACAAAGCGATCGGGAAACAAAATGTAATGTCTAGGAACAATTTTAATACGAAAAAGAGTTATTTTTATACCTTTATCTATGCTTGTATCGAGGGATTTAAGGTGGTTAGTTTCTTACCAAAGACTTTTGCCCTGGCGAAGGGAGGGAACAGCTCCGACTGGCTACATACATTCTTGTGCAGCTGCCAGAGGTTCTGATGAAGCTTCCTGAAATCACTGTATCTCTTCCATACTGTTATCTACAGAGAGAGAGACAGAGAGAGAGACAGAGAGAGAGAGAGAGAGAGAGAGAGAGAGAGAGAGAGAGAGAGAGAAACAGAGAAAAGTTTGGGAGGAGAAGGAGTTGTGAATTGTGTTTAAAACACAGTCATCTTGATATCACATGATTTAATTTAAAATGGCAGAATCATTCAAATATTCATTAGGTCTGGTAAATGATGACAACAACAATGGGAAAACTTAACAAACTTAACAAAAAAGCACTCAATGAAACTGCAGGAAACCACAATGACAGAAACGTCAGCTATTGCTCCTGTGACTCAAACCACAAGTTAAATTCCTCCTCTCACCACTTTCTTGTGCAATAATAAAACTTAAAAAAAACAAGTCACAGCATTCACACTCAAACCTGGATAAAACTCTATGGGACAAAGCAAAAGATAATGGCCCCTGACATTGCATTGACACGCTAGTCCGGTTTGCTCGAATTAGGGTCGGCCTGCTGCCATGAGAACAAAACTGGCCTGAGCACTACTATGAGGAGCTGCAGGGCTGCTCAGTGCTCACTAATGGAGGGATGTGTGCTCTCAGTAATAATTGACATCATGCCTCCTGCATTTGTGCTGGCTTCCAGGCCTGACTGCATTCCTCGATGTGTTACAAATGTAGGACGTGTCTTTTGCTGCGTGCTCATTGATACATTTTGAGAAAGAGAAACACTTAAATATCCTGTAAAATATGTTAAGTCTTTAGCTCTATTCAATGAAAAAAAGCATAGTCAGTGTCAGTTTAAACACATACTTGTTAAAAAAAATCATGAAAGAATACTGTAAAACCGAAACATTTATAACATTGGTACAGTGTGATCTCAGCCAATCTAATCTGAAATGACAGACAATGTATAATATATAGAGATAGTAGCAGTGATTATCTTCCAAATAGTGCATCAGACTCCTGCTTTCCTCACTCCCAAAGTCACAGTGTTAATATAATGGCTGCTGCATGTCTTACCTCTTGGACATCCTCCGGGTTCTTTCTAGAGATGATCTGTTAGGAAGAAAGATAAAAGAAAAATCAAGACTCTAATACCCTCAATGTGAGTGAGTCCAATCTAAAAGCCTGAGATGTAGAGGCTTTGAGTCTTGTGAGACTCAAGCCTTTCTGGTGAATGTCGCAGTACAAGTCTGAAGCAGGGACACATCTCAGAGTGTGACAATGAGTGCATTATATAGCCAATGACGGAAGTCTTGTAGAGTGTAGGAACGAGACATCACCAACACTCAAAACAAGCAGGGTCGAAGCAGGCAAGGCAGGCAGGCAGGCAGGCAAGGCAGGCAGGCAGGGAGACAAAAGATGCACAGCCTGTGTCCTTACTGTGAACCTGTTATGTATGCACTGTTAACTGGAGGTCTGAGAGGAGAGTGGATGAATTATGGGATATGTATTTTCAATGTATCATCTGATGACCTGCTTCTCTATACCAGCACTCGATCTGTGAGTGTATACGTAATGGAGATGAGGGCCATCCTTAAATCAAAGCCTGATTGTGGAGAACTGCAGGTGAATTTTGTCTGTGTTTTCTCCCAAATTTAAGTATTTTCATAGGAGGCAACCTTCCTCTTGGGGACAAATACACGGAATTTAAATCACTGACCCAGGCGTTTGACAGTTCTCCATAACTTGTATAGAAAAAGAAGCGGGTCTGACTTGATAATCAGGATCCCCCAAACAATACATTTTGCTGAATTGCTCTAAATATAATGGCAATATGAACCAGCTTTCTCATTAATGTTATTGCTTGAACAGATTCATTATGCTTGATTATGCTTAACATTATCTCGTCGATGCTCGTGTATTGTAACATAACAGAAAGACAGCTAGTCAGACAGCTATCCGGCGATTAACACAGCATTTCATTAGATTTAGTCTGGCTAGTATTGCTAATGTAAGTTAGCAACTGGACAATACACTTGACTTGGGTTAAATCAATGCCCAATATTTTATAATAAATTGTTAATTGTATTTTGTTAAAAACAGGTCTGAATGCGTCTGTAAGCTACATGTGCAATGTTCACAAAGGCTGTTTATGTTGTCAGCCAACCCTCAAGAGATGAAATAAGCGTTACTTGTGTTTGCATCATATTAGCTTGTTTAGCACAGCTCATGCTAACAACACATAGCATTAGCCTTGTTGTCATGAGTGGCCGTCCTCCCTTCACTTACCGTCGCAGTGACTTTGTACACAGTGAAGCCTTTCTGGTGCTTTTTGGGATCCGTGACAGTGTAAAATCGAGCCAGTTCTCCTCTGTCCCGCTGCGATATCATTCTGATAGTGACAACATTGCCAAAGCAGCTACCAGCCGGCTAGCCCGTACACATTCATTCCCTGACAGCTCAGCTCAGTGACAGTTAGAGCTCTCCCCACAGGCGAGCGTGGGATACATGCCACTGCCAACTGAATCCAGACCATACTCACTGTATCCGCTTCATTCAGGTTTTAGTATGAGTATATGGAAGGGGGTCGTACTGCCATAATTCAAAATTAATATATAAATAAATAAATGTCCCAATAAATATAGCCTATTCATATAGGCTACCATTTAATGCATCTTATATAGCGTAACTGATTTAAAAAAATCTGCAATCAGGCTAACATTGCATGTATGCAAACAGAGACAAGTGCATATGTGTTAGCACCATATAGAACATAAACAATCACTGCATTTGCATACATCCTTGACCATGGTGCTATGTATTTTTGTAAATACATACT
This sequence comes from Ammodytes dubius, assembly GCA_026122265.1. NCBI lineage: Eukaryota > Metazoa > Chordata > Actinopteri > Uranoscopiformes > Ammodytidae > Ammodytes > Ammodytes dubius. Next base: position 5,375,188 of record CM047522.1, on the reverse strand, counting down.
GTAACAGAGGTGTAAATAAGTCATCATTGATGTAGCCTACCTTATAGTTTTAAGGCACAGTACTTTATAGGTGAATTAAAAAGCCTTAAAAATATATAAATGATGTGTCAAGTTAACAGTTTCTACCCCAAAGGCATATATGGCCAACATGGTGTGCTTTTATGAAACAGAGTAGTAAGACAACGTGTGATGCTATTAATTGTGATTAACAATTAATAGCAAAGAGAAAAGGTATGCTATAAACAAACAAAAGGAAAACATAGAAAATAACCTGTGAAGTTGAATTGCCCCAATAGAGATTTTCCTCAGTTTTGCCTTCCTTTATTGAAAGGGGAAGTCAGTGATATTTTTGTTGTCAATACGTGTGTTAAATCTCATATTCATACAGCAGTCACTGAAACAGTAGCCTATGCACAGTTCATCCTAAAGGTCTCATAGTCATGCAGCTTTGCAGTCATTGCCAGTTAAAAATTTGAGTATCCCACTCGTTTTATCCAATCAGCAGACACAGCGCTACAAAGAGGCGGGTCTCTGTGCCCGTGAACGCGGAGACCGTCTTATTTAACAAGGCTCGTTGGCATTAAAAGCGGCCTTAAAATCGGCCTTCATAGGCTATAGCCCTCATAGACCGCGAGACTGCGTCCTACCAAGGGTGCAATACCTGAATCAAGACACAGCCACTAGGCTCGTTCGACATCACTTTCAGCTCGTCTGGAAAGTAGACGAGAGTAGCCGAGTGCAGTCGGGAGAGTGACGAAAATGCCTGACTGAAGCCGGACAGCTCCGAGTCGGCTCGACCGTCGGAAGTAGCGTCCTTGTTGCGGATGCAGTTCGTTTTCTAGTATTATTTTGAAGGCCTATTAGAAACATATTCGTAGAAGAGCTACACATGCTACAACCGATTAGAAGCAGAACAAAAAACAAAGAGGAGTAAACACTTCAAAAGCGAGGGACATTTTCAAAACAAGAAACGAGATATATCTCCATTCTCCACACATCTTTATCTTTCTTGTTATTTTACTAGAAAACCTACTTTTAAGTGATGAAAAATCATTTACAAATCCAAATAAAGGAGGTTCAGTATTTATCCCTTCACACAACGAATATGATCGGCCTAAAGACAGTTAAAGGTCTATTAAAATATCCCTTATTATTATTGTATAGATGGATATGATGAACTTTATTATTATGTGTAACATGTAGGCTAACATAGCCTACAATTCCCAGACCATTTAGATTACTGAAAATAAGGCTATGATTTAATCTTAATGGCATAAAGATATCACTTCACCACGAATGTGACTCAAGTTTGTGTTCACTTAATAAATCTATACAGGAGAGTTAAACCTGCATGTTAATTGCTTTCCAAATTATTTCTCTGTCAAGGGTTCAGATCGGTGGAGGTTTAACTCTGATTAAATATATTACTGCTTAAATGCATTCACTGCAGTGCAGGCCTAATGATTAAACATAAATTAAAATTAAAGAATGGATCGTAATTTAATTTTGAGCGGTGATGTCAGACTTTTGCGTAACCAATTGGGGAAACGCATCAAAGGCACGGGGTTTAAACTCCCAATAAGCGCTCAGCTCCGCCTGTCAGCAAGACGTTTCCCATCAGACATTTCGCTCCCGCAGCCCGTGGGGAGCAACTGCAGCGACTTGCTCCAGTGTCTGTGTCCGTCTTGATACCGCGGGACTTCAAAGTCTCAAGCAGCCGAGCCGCAGCCAGCCGCGTGTGCAAGTGGGACAAAAAGTCTAACCATAATGCAGTGCGCTCAGCAAGACGAGCGTCATAATTGCGCAGGTCTTAAGGTGCGAACACACTGCACATCGCCGCGCGGCGAGTTTACAGAGAAAGTCAATGTATTTCGAGCGCCGCCGCGCGAATCGGCGGCCGGCGGCGAGTGGTTCACGCGGCGCGGCCAGGGGCGGGGCGGCGCGGCGCGAATGGGGCGGCGCGGCCGCCGCAGAAGTTGAAAATATTGAACTTTTTGCCGCTGGCCGCCGCCGCGATGGCCAATCAGCGTTGAGCTCCTCCCGACGTCACTCACTTCGGGACCACGTGCACATTCAATGAGTCATCGGGCGGCGGCCGGCGGCCGGCGGCCGGCGGCGGACACAAATGAGCCAAATGAGCCAAAATTATCAGGCGGCGCGGAACCTGCGATTCGCGCGGCCAACCGCCGCGCAGTGTGTTCGCACCTTTAAGGCGCGTGTCCACCTGCGTCAAGTCATATTTTGTTCTGACGCGACGCGGTGACGTATTCGCCGCTTGGGGGCGGGGGTTTGTGGGCTGGACATTATACGGAAGCAATGTCTTTCGTTGAGCCAATGAAAACGATTGCCACATATTTTGTGAAGTTTTGTGTAGTTTTTGGAGGGTAAATACAGGCATTTCAAAGTAAGAAGAAGAAGAACAACAACGATATACATTTTGCAATGGACCGACGGCGAAGACTGCAGCAACTCCTGGCGACTCGAAATCGGGTAGTCAACGTAGCGATGCTTTACGCATTTGCATTGGAGTCCTCATTAAAAACTTGTCTCATCATATTCATTTATGCTTAAAACATTTCATCCGCACTTACCATCTCTTCCAACAATTCTTGCCACCTCCCTCCAAGCATCACTCTTGAATTGAGAATTCCTGTAGACATCCAGACTCGAATCAAAAATGACAGAAAAATTGGACACGGCAACTATTAATTTTTCTTCCATTTTTTGACAGCGGTGACAGCGGGAAAATGTATCTCTAGATATGAAACCATAGCAACGGCAATAAACAATTTCTCGCCGCAGAGTTTCCATTGGCTGCCGCCCCACTTTTTGACGTTCTCATTTGCATAAAGTATCCAGCGAAATACTTTTTCGCCGCGCCGCTGTCGACCATTCGCCGCGACGTGCCCCATAATGCCTTGCGGTGGCGTTTCTGCCGTCTGACGTAGTTCCATAGGAAATGAATGGGCTTTGCCGTCGCGTCAGATAACTTGACGCAGGTGGACACGCGGCTTTAGCAAGACGGCGACAGGTCGAACGAGCCTAGTGACTCGCTGCTCTCTCTGACGAAGACGGTTGCGTGGTCATGTGGTGGTGACGTAGGGACGAGGGAGGGGACGGCTAACTACAGTCACTGACAGAAAGTTAGTTAAAAGGACCATATCGCTTACTGGATTGACCCTTTGCTCAAACCACGGCCACCACTACATTACAGCAATCCAGAGTATGAAAAGCATAGTCCAGGAATTACAGAGTCCATTTGTGTTGTTATTGGGACAAGAGACAGCTGGTGTCTTCATCATTTCCCCGATGGAGCCATGTTCAGAGAAGTTTCTCTGTGAAAAAGAAAAGATTTTGTAATATTGAAATAACTCTTTATGAAATTGCAATAAACAAGCGTCAAACAAACACTGAATACCCTGCTTTGTTCACAGTAGCCTACATTCAACTTAGTTAAGAGGGTACGACTAGATAAGGTTTTTGACTTCCTAACCCCTTTCGAGCATGAAGAAAGTGTATTGCTTTTGTTTATGCATATATATATATTTTTTTTTCTTCATCCACAACTATTTTTACCTTCATGCTACCCTGGGACCATTTTCTGCCTTTTGGCCTTTGTTTTAATTTTTGAATAACTTTGCTTACGTTAGCCTTTTGGCCAGGATTTTTTTTTTGCAGATCATTTCTGAAATTTCAAATCAGCAACTTCATAGCACCTTTTTTTTGTTACACAGAAGACCTTAAGACCATTTTCTGCCCCCATTGACTTCCATTCAAAACAGCCTTTTTTTCAAATTTGATCCTGCTGACAAAGCATAACATATTTTCTGTGATTTTGTGCTTTCATCCTTGATACAAGGCATCACAATTTGTGATTTTCACCGTAACTACCAGGGGGTGCCCTTTAGGTATATTTTACATGGAGTTGAAAGTCAGACTTTTTCCATGGTTTTTTACATTGCATTAAAACCTTTCTTTTTCAAATGATAGCCATGTTGACAGACATGTATTGTGATGAAGGCATGGATCCCAAACTTAAGACAACAAAATTACACTTATTTACCCCCATTTAGCTGAATGATTCCTTTACCCCAGCTTTTGCTGATAAGTCAAAATGCTCCCCAAAACAAAACATGAATTTTTATAATTTGTCATTTTTCAGAGTTACAGACGTGTTAATGTGATAGTGTTTTTATGGCAGCAATTGGGCATGGCTTCTTGTGGCCCTTAGGGTCTTCTGTGTATTGTAAAAGTTAGGGTGGCACAAGGGTTAACTTTTTCTTTTATTGCTTACATGTTCAAAATAAAGACAAACAATCAAACTTGAATACAACATACTGAGACTGATAAAGATATGACTTGTCACTCATGACAGTTTCCAATGTCTCTTACACTGTCCATTGTGACATTACGATAGCGCAGCAGGTTGACCTCCTTTGTGCCTTTGCGGCCCTGATGGTAGCCGATCTCATCTGTTAGTCCGTATGCATAGATCAGATTAACAGGCCCAGCCTATAAAAGAAACGTCAACTTTAGTGAACAAGGATGATGACAATATAAAAGAGACAGCAAGGAAGGGGCCACAGATGTCCACACATACAGACAGGTTGTTCTTACCAACACTTTACAGCGTTTAAGTGTTCAACTTAAATAAATATTGATAATAAAAAAAAACTATTCATAATTCTTCATTTGGCACCGTTTTATAGTCTACCTTCCATGCTGTATAAAGAGATCAAGAGATGTTCCAGATATTATACAGTGAGGAAGTTCATGGATTTTAGCATGATTTAGTGATGATAGACATTTGACCAGCGTAAATCATTCTAATGTAACACTTAAGGAGATGATATCTACGAGTCTTACAGTGATTTGGAAGTCCTGGTCACCACACAACAGAATGGGCCTCCGAAAGGTCATGATGGTTTGACCTTCAATCTCACTCATATTGAGCAGGGTGTAGCTCTGCTGCTCGTCCACCAGGGGCATGAAGTTCCCTATGGCATGACGGTCCTAATAGACAAAGAAGGAAACAATATTCAAACAGCAGAAAGCCTGACATAGCTGTGTCTCAATTCAGGGGTCGCATCCTTCTAAGGACGCGGTCGACACGGTCTAAGTCCGAACAAGCGTAGTTAAATGAGACGGTCTCCACATACAGGCATTTCCGGTTTGTGTAACAAGCCGTTACCTTACCTCTCTTAAAGCCTGCTCTGATTGGACCTGAATCAGACTATTATTAGAATCTAACTGCCAGAGGGTCATCTGGAGGTGTGCTTATCACAGGGGAGGTATAGGGCTATGGTTGGTAATGGTGGGGGTTTGGGGTAGTGGGGGCGTGGTTTCTCCTATGTGACGTCATATGGGGAGACAAATCTGACTGGGATTTTGGAACGCAGGTTTTTGAAAAAGGTGAATAAAAATGCCCGTTAGGATTTGTCTCTCATACTTTGGAAGTCTCTAGTCAAACTGGGCCTCATTTATCAACCGTGCATAGACCAGAAAAGTGGGTGTACGCACATTTCCACGCAAACCTCGGCATTTATCAAAGGAGACATCACAGTTATCAAAGGAAAAGTCGCTGGAATCGATGGCATGAAAGGAGACATCGCAGATATCAAAGGAAACATCCAAAAAATGGATACAGTGGATGGAGAGGATATCGATGTGTAATTAAATTCATCGGGAAAATGGAAAGCATGTCAGTTGTGCAAGGTCAATGGATAAGGAGAATGAAAATTTGACTGTGTATTGGACTGCAGCTTAACAGACAAAAAAAAAAAATGCAAAATTGTGTTTTCTTCCTTTTTGTTTTCTTCCTTTACATTTTCATTTTCCATTTTTTATTTTTTTTATTTCTTTAAAACATTTTTTTATTTTTTATGTGATCAGTAAATGTGTATCTGATTCTGAAGCTGATGAAATTGGGGGCGGGACTCGATAAGCCTTAGGCTTCTTCCGTCACCCTTCGGACAACACAAATTAAGATGTATGATGTGAAAGAGATAATTGTGTATTGTGTGGAATTGTCCGAAAGAATAATAATAAATAAATAAATTATCAATTTGGAAGTGAGCGTAGAGTACGCTCAAATCCCACGCCAGCTCTCACATCGCAAGTTTGAAAACAGCATGGTCTTGCAGTGCTGGCTTTGCAGGTTAGGTAGCCAATGACTTTGGACAATTGTCAGTAGATCTAATAAAATGCAGTGTTTGCTCAGACCGAGATAAACATTAAAATCACTTAAAATGTGCAACTTATGGTGTGTAACTGAGTAGGAGAGCCTAGGAGGCCTCTAAACTGAAAATATATAGGGGCGTGATATTCAAATTACGATTGTTTTCAGCCGCCGCATTTATCAATGCTTATCTGGCATACACTGAGATTGGCGAGGTACGACCGTTTGATAAATCCCACGCGATACCTGGCGTAGGGTGATATTTGCGTCAGGATCTGCACCAGTTTCCACGCAAGTTTGATAAATGAGGCCCACTGAGGCACCATATAAATGTTGAAAAAAAGGGCATTTTGCATTATTTTTTTCCTTCTTTTTCTTAAAGATAAGCCTATTTTTTGAGCATTGTTATGCCTAATTAGAACGTCTGGAGAGACAGAGGTGAAACCGGTCAGAGAGGGGAATGACATGCAGAGAACGACCATGGGCAACTTGTAAACAAACTGCATGCACGTGTAGTTCTTCGATCTGATAATGTCTTACCGTGAAGTAGCTTCCATTGGGTCCAAGTCCCCCAATGACCATATCCGACCCCGGCATGTTTCCGCTAGGGCTGAAGCCGAAGCCCACCCAGCCGGTTGTGTTGACCACCAGTTTGAATGTGACATTGGCTTGCGGGTGATCGAAGCCCCAATTCAGGCTGACCAAATGACTTGGGTCCAGGAATTCCATGAAGGGCATGGGGCCCCAATCCGATACCCCTGCTGCTCCATCTGTCCACACCAGAAACAAGTAGACCAAAGCACACAGAGAGCGCATGATGTGTCTGTGTAAGGGGAGATCTTCAAACTGAAGCCCAAGGGGTGTGCGGAGTTGCTAAATACCCCTCCCTCCTCCCTCCTCCATCCAACACACCTGTGCTGCCAGATGAACACAGGTGATAACACACCTGCGCTGCCAGATGAACACAGGTGATAACACACCTGTGCTGCCAGATGAACACAGGTGATACAGGCAAAATGTGCCCAGTCATTTAGCATTTTTTCCCCCTGGAGACCCAATCCTTTATGATCACTTTGACTTGAGGCCCTTGATCACATTCAGTAGGCTATTTGTGCAATTTTCTTTTTACAATACATTCCAATGTAAGGACAAGGACTTCTTCCGAGCTTATTTCTCAGTGTTGAATCTGGTTATTTGCTATCATTGATGTCAATGGAGTCTTTTCATAGAATCACATCCATACCATCTCAATTTCATTCTTGGAGCTTTGGGTCAGACTTCTCCTACTAGCCCCCTCTCAACTCCTCCACCATTGATATCAACCTGTTCCACTGGTTAGTTTTCCCCCCACTGCAGTTCTCAGGTGTTTGATATATGAGAAGGTGATGAGGAGGGAGAAAGAATGAAAGCTGTAGGCTTCTCCAGATTATCAATGTGTTGACCTACTGTATAGGTCAAAATGAACTATTCCCCCCCCCCCCCCCTCTCTCTCTCTCTCTCTCTCTCTCTCTTTGTCACCTTCTCATATATCAAACACTTGCTCTCGTCAGAACCAATGTATCTTATAGGAATGTGAATAGTGTGATCATTATATGAGAAATGTAATCAGATCCTCAGCACTAACAGTAGCCATATCTTTGTTAATATTAATTCATTCTTGAAAAAAATAACAATTCCAAGTTTCTGCTCTTATAGTCCTAATTGAAACCCTTTTACTCATTTAAACATTTGTGTAAGAGCCAGATTGCATACAACATAAGAAATTGTTTAATAATATTTGTGCAAGTAATATGTGTTTTTTATAATTCATAATAATTTACAGTTCATGTTATTTGCTTTTTATAAGTGTATTTTCAGCTAAAGTAATTTTGTAATATTTAATATGTTTAGGCCAAATGCTTTATTTATGTGACGTAATTACTCGCGCCATTTTAGTTTGGAAGACAGCTGCCCATAGGCACGGGAGCATAATATTTCTTTACCGTGTGATTTGTGATTTTGTATATTTTTTGACCTTTTTTCAGTAAATCTTTTGAACCAGAAACAATATCTCATGTCATTCGCGTCAGAGTAAGTTACTGTGCCTACAGCTGGATTGTGGTATCGAAATTTTAAGTATACAGACGGAATGCCACTACATTAAGTAAAGAAATAAGCTCACAAACGGACCGCGGGAGTGATTGACGGTGTCCTCGTGATCGCTGCATGAAGCCAGCGCAACTGTCAGATCGCGGGGGAGAAAGAAAAGGAGACATCTTCATCCAATGGAGTTACTCAGCGCAACTTTCTGGTAGGCTGTTGAGTAAAAGTAAACTTCAGAAAAGGTAATGAAAGGATGGAAAACCTATGAAAGCCTCAACAAATGCAAGTTTGATTCAAGATCATCGCTATTCTGTGACGTAATCGTCTTTCTACGTGCGCATTATGATTGCCGACTCAGCTAAGAAACCCTTTGATGTCTGCGTGTTCAGAAGTTGTGATGCACCTGTTTGATGAGGAAAAGTACAAGAAAGATATTTTTGGCTCATTTGCTCACAATTTACGCATGGCTTTGCTGATATGATGGCTGAAGATAAAGAGGTTATTAACGCTGTAGAAATGGAACCTAAAAGAACGGTCAAGTTAACAGAGAAAGCATTGGAGAATAAACTGCATAGGCTTATTGGAGCCAGAAGAGGAGTATTGGCTCGAATACTTATCAAAAAGAAAGAAGTTGAAAATTGGATGGCTGATGCTGACAACTTACATAGAGTGCAAGAGTGTATGCACAATGACTTCACCATTCTCGTCACTGAGTTTAGGGATTTAAGTGAGCAAATAGAAGATCTTTTACTTGAAGATGAAAAAGATGCAGATAGAATAAACTGGTTTGAGCCTAAGATGTTGACTATCACCCAGTTTGAAGAAGAAACTGAAAAGTGGATGGATGCTTTAAGAGAAAGCAAAACCAACAAAGGAAGAATAGAGGCTCATGTGGAGGATATAGAAGATGACATAGGCCCTGATGATAGCGCATCACAAGTGCCAGTTGATGAAAAATTCCAGAAAAAAAGGGGTTCTATTAATGGACGCTCATCTGTCGTATCTGTTCGCTCGTCAGTTTGTGCTGAAGAAGCAAAGCTAGCTGCATTGGTAGAACGTGCAGCAAACCTGCAGAAGAAACAGGAGCTTGAACTAGAAGGAGCACGTATTAAGGCCAAACTGGAGAAGCTGACTTTAGAGTCAGTTATTGCAGAAAAAAGAGCTCAAGTAAAAGTACTGAAAGAGTATGAAAGAACAGATGATGGCATGAACAGCTATGTCCGCTCACATGTAGCAGCCAGAGCTCAAGTGAAGGAGGAGGAACAGTTAAGCTCGTTACCCATAAACATGCCTGTGCTTAAAGGTAAGAGTCCATCCAGGTTACCGCAAGCTACAGGTTCCCATGTTGTGAGGCCAAGACACACAGATAACACTGACAACCAACGCAGAAGCAGTGATGGTTTACTTAAGGTAATGCAGAACCAAAATATGATCACTGAAATGCTGGTTAAGCAACAGAGACAGGCTCAGCTTCCAGCTAAAGAGGTACCAGTGTTTAAAGGAAACCCGCTTAACTACAAATCCTTTATTAGAGCTTTCGAACAGACTATCGAGCAGAGAACTGATAACGATCAGGACAATCTGTATTACTTGCAACAGTACACTGCAGGCGAACCACAAGAGCTTGTGCGTAGCTGCGAGCACATGCAAACGCACAGAGGTTTCAAGGAAGCAAAACGACTGCTTCACAAGCATTATGGAGATGAGCTAACTATAGCTAGCGCATATATCGATAAAGCTTTGAAGTGGCCGCAGATTAAAACAGAAGATGGAAAAGCGTTGACCGCATATGCTGTGTTTTTAACTGGCTGTCATAACACTATGGAAGATGTTGAGTTCATGGAGGAGATGGATAATCCCACAAATATGAGGTTAGTGGTATCCAAGTTGCCATTCAGGATGAGAGAAAAATGGCGCAATGAAGCATTCAACATCAAAGAAAAGAGAGGACGCAGAGCAAGATTTGCTGACCTCGTCATGTACATTGATCGTCAAGCAAAAATAGCTGTGGATCCACTCTTTGGTGACCTTCAAGACAACCGCACCTCTACACCAGTGAAAGTTCAGGAAAGGGGGAAGTTTGTCAAAAGTGGAGTTAAAGGAAGCAGCTTTGCGACCAATGTGTCGGTGGAAAACGAGAAGCCAGATTCTATAGCCAAACAGATTAAACCGTTCACAGCAGCTAACGCCTTTGAGGCACCATGTCTTTTTTGTGAAAATAATCACGCATTGGAGTCCTGCTTCAAGATTAAAAGGCTAGCAAACAAGGAACGTGTTGAATTCTTAAAGACCAAGGGGCTATGTTTTGGATGTTTGACACAAGGCCATCTTAGCAAAACCTGCAAGAGGAGAATGGTGTGCAAGCAGTGCTCACATAAGCACCCAGACATTCTTCATCTGGAAAAAGAACCCACTAAGAACACATCTATGTTGACGATTGCTGATCACACTCTGACCGGAGAGAGCTCACATGCACAAAGTTCTACTACAAAGGAAGTAGTTGGCTACACTGGGGCCGGAGAGACAAAGTGTATGCTATCGATTGTGCCAGTGAAAGTGAAAGCCCGTAACAGTGGAAGGTACATAGAAACGTATGCCTTCATGGATGCTGGAAGTACAGCCACGTTCTGTACTGAGGATCTTCGAAAGAAACTGAACCTGAAAGGAAAGCCAACTCAGATCTTGTTGAGCACAATGGGCAGAGATGAACCTGGTGGACAGAAGCTGATTAACAGTTACATGCTCTCAGACTTGGAGGTGTGTGGCCTGGAGAGTATGGATTACCTTCATTTGCCCAAGGTCTTCACACACAGCAGCATCCCTGTTCAGAGAGAAAACATCCCCAGTCAACAATATCTGCAAAAGTGGCCATATCTGAGTGAAGTTAACTTACCACACATTGACGCCGATGTGGGCCTTCTCATAGGATGTAACGTCTCAAAGGCAATGGAGCCGTGGCATATTATTAATAGCCAAGATGAAGGGCCCTACGCGGTGAAGACTGTCCTGGGTTGGATGGTGTGTGGACCTGTAAAGGATGAGAACATACTTACCAAGGATGTGACAGCTCATTACAGTGTAAACCGAATCTCAGTGGTGGAAGTAGAACAGCTGCTGGTCCAGCAGTACAACACAGACTTCCCGGAGCGTCATTATGATGACAAGGAGGAGATGTCTCAGGAGGACAAACAGTTTATGGTGTCAGTACAAAAGACAACCAGGTTTGAAGATGGACATTATTGTGTAGGACTTCCACTGAGAAACGAAGCAGTTAAGATGCCAAACAACAACACCGAGCTGCTAGTCTGAGGAGAAAGCTGGCTAAGAGTGAAGCGTTTCTAGAAGATTACAAAGGCTTCATGAAGACCATTTTGGAAAAAGGCTATGCTGTTGAGGTTCCTCAAGAACAGCTTGCTCGCGCCGACAACAGGGTCTGGTATGTCCCACACCATGGGGTGTACCACCCGAAGAAAAAGAAAATCAGGGTGGTTTTTGACTGCACAGCCTCATACCAGGACGTGTCGCTAAATGGTCAGTTGCTACAGGGACCTGACCTCACCAACACACTCATTGGTGCTTTAATGAGGTTTCGAGAAGATTCGATCGCAATGATGGCAGACATTGAGTCAATGTTTTACCAGGTGAGAGTATCAGAGGAAGACGCCGACCTGTTGCGGTTTTTGTGGTGGCCGGACGGCAACCTGAGCACACCGGTTAAAGAGTATCGGATGGCGGTGCACCTCTTTGGAGCGACGTCGTCTCCTAGTGTTGCTTCTTATGCTTTACGGAGAACAGCGGAAGACAGAAGAGACAAAGCTGCACCAGACGCCGTCGAAACAGTACTGCGCAACTTCTACGTAGACGACTGCTTAAAATCAGTGTCCACCGAGGAGGAAGCAGTTGCCTTGGCGAAGAACCTTCAAGACCTGTGTGCAGAAGGAGGTTTTAACCTCACGAAATGGGTGAGCAATAGCAGGAAAGTTCTGACATCCATCCCTGCAGAGCACCGTGGCAGCGAGCTGAAGGACCTCGATCTCGCTCATGATGCACTACCCACTGAACGAGCCCTTGGTGTACAGTGGTGCACAGAAGATGATATGTTTACATACAGTATCAAGCTTCAGGACAAGCCAATGACCAGAAGGGGTATTCTTTCTGTGGTAAGCTCCATCTACGACCCTCTTGGCTTCCTGGCACCACTGGTACTTCCTGCCAAGCTTCTCATGAGGGACCTGTGCAAAGAAAAACAAGGATGGGATGAGGAAATAAGTGGTAAGCGAGCGGAGCAATGGTGTAAATGGATGGAAGATCTCACTCACCTCTCAGGCTTCAGCATAAGCAGATGTGTGAAACCTGTTGACTTTGGAAGGACAAAGGAAGCACAGCTGCATCATTTTTCAGATGCGAGTGAGGTGGCATATGGTACAGCATCGTATCTTGTCCTGGTCAATGAGCATGGTAGAACACATTGTTCTTTTGTAATGGGTAAGTCCAGGGTGGCCCCACTTAAACAAGTCACTATTCCAAGACTTGAGTTGACCGCAGCAGTTGTCGCAGTAAAGGTGGACAAGATGCTGCGAGAGGAAATGCAAGTCCCACTTCAGCACTCTGTATTTTGGACGGACAGTACAACAGTCCTCAAATACATAGAAAGTCAAACGGCACGCTTCAAGACCTTCGTGGCAAACAGGGTTACCCTTATAAGAGAGGCTACCAAACCATCGCAATGGAGGTATGTCAGAACGGCGCAGAATCCTGCTGATCAGGCCACCAGAGGAATGGACGCTAAGAGCTTGAAGCAAGGGGAAAAATGGATAAATGGACCACAGTTCTTGTTGCAGCCAGAGGGTGAATGGCCACAGAGACCAGATGAGGACCCCCAAACTCTACAAAATGATCCAGAGGTCAGGAACATCACAGTGAACACCATCACAGTCGAAGAAAAGTCTGACCCTGTGAACAAGTTGATTCAATACTACTCAAGCTGGGACCGACTGAAAAGAGCATTTGCGTGGATTTTGAGAATCAGGGAAACCTTAATCCACCTGAAAAACAAAAGAAAAGAGTTGCAAAGCTCCATCAGTCAGTCAGAAAACGATCCAGAAAAACTGAGGGTACTAATCCAACAGCACATGGATAGGTACAAATCTACAATGGAAAGGAAAACACTTACCTTGGAACAGCTGATGGCTGCGGAAACAGAAATCATCCGTTACAGTCAAGATGAATACTTTTCAGAAGAAGTGAAGGCTCTCTGCAGTAATCTGCCTCTCAAGAGAAGTAGTCAGCTGTACAAGCTTGACCCCACTCTGCAAGATGGTGTCCTGAGAGTTGGAGGACGCCTGGATAGATCCGCTATGTCAGAGACTGCAAAACATCCAGTCATTCTTTCTAAACACTCCAGAGTTGCCACTCTCATCCTGCGTGATCTTCATGAAAGAATTGGACATAGCGGGCGCAACTACATGTTGTCACAGCTTAGACAAAAGTTTTGGATTCCTCAGTCTAACTCAGCCATCAGGAAGCTTATATCAGAGTGCATAGTCTGTAGACGACTTCGAGCCAGAGTTGGAGAACAAAAAATGGCAAATCTGCCAGAAGATCGACTTTTACCAGACAAGCCGCCGTTCACAAATGTAGGCATCGACTTCTTTGGCCCGTTTGATGTTAAACGGGGCCGGGGCACTGTTAAAAGGTATGGTGTAGGGTTGCCGCGGTAGTAGGTGTTACCGGTGTTACTCGGTGTTGAAGGCTCACACCGGTGGGAGCCTCAACACCGAGCAACACCGGATAGTCTAGGCATAGGCCTATGCCTATTAAAAAAAAAATAGACATAAAAGCCAATTGGTTAAATTTTGCGTGACGGCGGCAGTTCATTCGGCTAAATAAAAAACTAGTATGTCTAAGGCTACTCTAACTTCTAAGTTATAATAAAGCTACTCAGAAAACAATGAAACTGAAAGTGTCTGCTCCGCTCCGTGCAGCGCAGAGCCGCGTCACAGCAGCGGAGTCTCCCGTAGAGTTTATAAGACGATGGCGGAGGAGTTGGCTTCAAAGCCCAAAGCAAACGCGCCTATTTGGCAATATTTTTGATGAAACCCCAATACTAGGGAACCTGAAAACGTAGGCTAAACTAGGTAGTCTGCAAACTGTTGAAGATTCAGCAACGGGAGGTAACCGGAGGTAACACACACACTACACACACCCGCGCCTACACAGCGGCAGGCTGTCTGTGTGCTGCTGCTCCGTGTCGATGACAGTTTGCGGTGAAAAAATTATAAATTGTAAAGTGTGGGGGGGAGAGAACATGTTAAGTCCCAGTGGAAATCACGCCGCAAATATAGGCCTATCCGTGGTAGCTTCACTTAAAACATTTGGAGCTGAAGCCCCGGTAAAATGACGTCGCGTCACCGACACACCTCAAAGTGCACGACAACAGTTATTGACAACACTGTAGAAAGTTCATATGGGTTGGTATGAGTCAAGGATCACACCGAGTTTAAACGAGTGAATTTAATCCAAGCATTCAATAAACTGCGCTCCGATCATGGCTCTGATAGCCTACAGACAGGTAAAAGTGAAGTAGCCCACCAGTCATTCTGATTCGATGAGGCAACACAGTACGGTGGCTCTGGTGGCTCATATTGAACAAATTGCATAATAATTTAACCAAATGATCTACAAACACTAAGCATTTGTTTCGTTCAAGAATAAATTGTGCGATCTAATGTTTAAGATCAAAGTAAGCGCCTACAGAGCCGACGGACCGTCTTCTCTTGAAATCTGCGGTGAAGCCTAATAATTTTTTTTTTTTTTTTTTTTTTTTTTTTTAAAGACCCTGTCTGGTGGTGTTTACTCGGTAACACCGGTGTTGACGCACGTGTATTACTCGGTATGAAAATGTCCACACCGCGGCAACCCTAGTATGGTGTAATGTTTACCTGCCTCACCATCAGAGCAGTGCACATTGAAATATCAGACAGTCTCGACACCAGTTCCTGTATCAACGCCCTGCGTCGCTTCATAAGCAGAAGAGGCCAGGTCACCATCATGCGTTCCGATAATGGCACTAATTTTGTCGGTGCAGAGAAGGAGCTGCGAGAGGCCCTTGAAAACCTGAACCAACCACAGATTGAAAGAGCTATGCAGAGGAAAGGCATCAAGTGGATTTTTAATACTCCAGCGGCCTCTCATCAAGGAGGGTTTGGGAGCGGCAAATCCGCACTGTACGTCGTATACTCAATGCCCTGGTGAGAGAGCAGACTCTCACAGACGACAGTCTTCAAACTCTCATGTGTGAAGTTGAAAGCATAATCAACGACCGACCTATCACCAGCCCATCAGATGATCCATGTGATATTGAGCCTTTGACACCTAACCATCTGCTGCTCATGAAGACGCAACCTAACATGCCACCAGGAACCTTCAGCAAAGATGACCTGTATGCTAGGCGAAGGTGGAGACAAGTGCAATATCTTGCAGATCTATTTTGGATTAGATGGACTCGGGAGTACTTGCCTCTTCTCCAAGAGCGCCAGAAGTGGTCAAGTCTGAAAAGAAACTTTGAGCCTGGAGATGTGGTGCTTGTGGTTGACAGTTCATCTCCACGGAACACATGGACTATGGGAAGAATAATCCAAACCATACCTGACTCCAGTGGAACAGTACGCCGAGTGAAGCTTCGGACCAAAACCAGCACGCTGGAGAGACCTGTAAATAAACTCTGCTTGTTGCAGGAAGCAGCGTGAAGACAAGAGAACTGAATCGTGAAAAAATGGACTGATACAAAAAGAGAAACTTAGTTAATTGCAGTCTATTGTTTTAGTTTGATGGCTCTTGGTATTTTAATTTAATTTGATAATTGTTTAATCTTCCTGCTTAACCAATTAGGGGCCGGATATGTAAGAGCCAGATTGCATACAACATAAGAAATTGTTTAATAATATTTGTGCAAGTAATATGTGTTTTTTATAATTCATAATAATTTACAGTTCATGTTATTTGCTTTTTATAAGTGTATTTTCAGCTAAAGTAATTTTGTAATATTTAATATGTTTAGGCCAAATGCTTTATTTATGTGACGTAATTACTCGCGCCATTTTAGTTTGGAAGACAGCTGCCCATAGGCACGGGAGCATAATATTTCTTTACCGTGTGATTTGTGATTTTGTATATTTTTTGACCTTTTTTCAGTAAATCTTTTGAACCAGAAACAATATCTCATGTCATTCGCGTCAGAGTAAGTTACTGTGCCTACAGCTGGATTGTGGTATCGAAATTTTAAGTATACAGACGGAATGCCACTACAATTTGTTTACAGCATTTGCAGCTGTAATTTGGAGCAACAGCGAGCATCAATTAGCTGTGTTGGATTGAATAAACAGCCAACATTATTATTGCTGCTGGGGGTTTGTCTCTTTTTCTAATGACTGAAAACCTAGAGAGTAGGCCAACATACATGCATTATCTAGCCTTCCACGCATGCAGAATGCCAATGAGGCTTGCGATGTAATAGCACCTTGAGCCCAGCAGGGGGCGACGTCAGCATGAGAAGTAAGTCCTGGGTCACTCCCTTTCAGCCAGTGAGCCAGCTGTGCTGTGTGTTCAGTCAACAACATTGCCAGTAAACCCATGCAGTAAACACGACACCACTGGAACTGTCATGAGAATAAATAATTGCTTGAGCTTAGGATAAAACCAACTATGCCTATTGTAGGCGGAACCTCTACGCACAGTTCCAGTAAAATTAGAAAAAAGTTACTTGTCGCGTTCAATGAAAAATGGTTAAATGATATAATGTTAAAACCAAAATTACGGACATATATCCAGATCAAGCATAATTATGAAACAGAATTATATGTTAAAACCATTTTACCAAGAAATCAGAGATCCTTGATTGCCCAATTAAGAATGGGAATCCTTCCCCTGGCACTTGAGGTTGGCAGATTTAAGAATATCCCTGAGGAACAGAGACTGTGTGAACTGTGTGACCTAGGAGAAGTGGAGAATGAATCTCATTTTCTTTTATACTGTCCCTTCTATGATGAACTGAGAGGACCTTTTGTAAATGAACTGTTTGCTCAAAACCCTGAAATATTTTGGAGTGATGATGATGTCAGGATGGAATGTTTGTTTACCTTTAATGTTTATAAGTTGGCCTCTTTTGTTTCTAAAGCCTGGATGAAACGTCAGGATGGTTTATATCGTTAGTGTTAGTATTGTTTAGCATCTGTTTTTGGTCTGTCTGTGTTTTATAATGGTGTCTTGTAAGCCCTTGTGGGCTGGGCATACTAATGCATGACACAATAATAAAATATTCAAATCAAATCAAATCAAATCCAGTATTTTGGAAAACAAAATTAGGCTAGGAATATATCCTACTGACGTAACCTATTCAAAAATAATATTTGTTAATGTTTGGGTGGCTAGTATTTGATTAACAAAGCATATTTTCTTTTTAAATTGTGCTAATATTCAATATAATAGGCTTTTAGGCCTAATACTTCACCTTAGGCCTATTCACAAAGCTTGTCATTGGCCTAGCCTATTCATTTTCAAAAAGTTGTAAACAACTTTTTCTTCTTTTTTAATGTAGAAGTGTTTTATGTGTTCCTTAAATATGACTTTCAAGGCAGCCCATTTATAATTGTATTTATTTTTTATTTGAACTAGTCACGTCTTGGAGAGCCATATCGGACCAAGAGACTACCTTTCCGGTTTCTCCCCGCGGTGCAGGTCACTCCCTCTCCCTGCTGTCAGCAGCTCTCTGCGCGGTTCAAAACGTACAGCCGCTCTGAACTACCTTCTGCCGTCTGTTCCTATGTGTTTTGTTTTACTTTTTATGCGTTAAGGTGTTTTTTAATAATGTGTTGAAGTCTTTGCTGGTGCTGCTCTCCACCGGGAAGAAGAACCACCGTGTTTCATTCGCTTTTTAGTTGAGAGGCAGCGGGGTGAAAATGTCCAGCTGAGTTGGTTGGAAATCCTGAAAACCGCAGGGCCTGTTTTGTAATGATTGATCAATGCTACGACAATGGCGGTAAAGGTAAGTCGGACAACTTGTCTAGGCTGTTTTTAACGTCAACCCGGGTGTAATGTTTCCCTCCACTGTCTAATGACAGTTGTTTGTATATAGGAATAATGCAGGCTATTGACTTGTAGAGGAGCGGGCGAATGTTAAGACTCTTCGCTTGAGTCTACAGCGAACACTTCACTCGACAAGCCAATTCACATTAAGAGTCAAACCTATTTGAATAGTGTGGTTTAGAAGCGTGTTATAGACGCTCACGCCACACGAGAATGCATTTCATGGGAACCGAATCATCTTTGCTTGTACTGTAGGCTACATGGAAAAAGTGTCTCACTAATGAAAGTGTCTTGTGACATTTTACTACCTTTCCAGTGCGGGTCATTTCTACCCCCGTGGAATGCTGGGAAATGTAGGCTTAAGTATGTTGGAAAAGTGAAGGGAAGATTAGTATAGTTCATCTTCATAATATAGGCTACTACAGTTCATACTAGTCCTCATTAATACAGTTAGTTCCAGTTTTTTGTTACATTCACTTTAGTTACTAGAGTATTTATGTGAGTTTTACTATTATAACAACAGGAAATGGGTGGGTTTTGTATTTGTGGTTCTCTATTCATTCCCATTTAAAGTACAACATCCTCCCTCAGGCACGTTTTATGACATGTAAAAAATGCCATACCAATCTTTGTCTGATACCTTTTCACCAAAATGTAAATGACCTGATTAAAACATAATTCAAATGTAGGCTACTGTCTCACACAATGAAAACCCCAGGAATGTATGATTTGCAAACATTGCTCCTTTCAATCTAGTTTCAATTATGCGTTGTCAGTGTGTGACCAGAAATGTCACAACAGTCAAACTGTCAAAGGACAACATCCATGTGAAGTCACAACATTATTATGCCATCAAGCTAGATAATACTGGGCCCAAGAGGACTTCAAAACCCAACCAAAAGGCTTTCATTGCATTTAAAACAACAACAACTGAGCCAGTAGAGTGGAGGTTAAGGTTCCTTTATAAAAACTCTATCCAGTGTTCTTGCCTCCAGGGGTGACGCGGCAGGCAGGCAGGCAGGCAGGCTTTCACTAAAATAGTCCTCAATGGCCTTGCATTCCTCCTCATTGGTTAATGAACAAGTTAGTTCGTAGATTGCAAGCAGTGTGTGTGTATACTCAATACTATTTTTGCATAGCGCTGTGCTGCTGACTTTAAAGGTCGTGAAGGAAGTGGCAAACCACAGTGAGTTCTGTACAGTCTGACAACAGTATGGAGAAAAAACGAGTGGGCCGGTGTAAACACAAGCTGTGAAGTGGACTGTGACTAAATTAAGTCATATTTTGTATTGTTTTGACTCTATGTAACTACTCACTTTTACGTGTGTTTTGGTGTGTGTGCATGTGCATGCCTTTGGGGACATGGGGTCAGGTAAGTTTAGTAGATGAGTGCCAGTGGGAGAGCAGGCCCCTGATATAAACTAAAGCAGGTAGTGACGGTCCTGGCCTGGGCTTTGTTATTGGTTGATACTGGTGTCTGGTTAACAGTCATCACCAGAGGAACTAGTTTGGCCTGTTTCACTGTGTCGGTGCAAATTTAATTTCACACGAAAGAGACTGCTGTGGATGCTATTGTATATGTTCATTCATGCACATGCACCTGTCTACCCATTACCGCAAGCTATCCATCAATCATGCAGTAAGTCACGTGTGTGTGTGTGTGTGTGTGTGTGTTGTTTTTTCTTGGTTGTTTTCAGGCACAAGTTTTATACGACTTCACAGCTGAGGTTGGAAACAACGAGTTGACGGTGAGAGAGGGCGAGACGGTCACAATCACAAATCAGGTAAACAATTACCCATAAGTCCTTTTAGCTTTGCTCTTAACAAGCTGTGCCCTGGCATAGGATGTCCCTACATACTGCTGCATACTTAGTTTGGTCTATTTTGACTTTTCAAGTTAGAGTGCAAAGTCATCACCACTGACTGTAAAGGGAAAACAATATATACTCTTATAATTTTACTGTTATGTTTTCATTCATTTATTAACTTTTTTTTTACTGCCTGAAATTTTAAATGGTTAACTATAGTAGCTTTGTGTGTGTGGTAGCCTTTAAATGTCCATGTGACTCTTTTGTCCTAAAAGGCCTAACTCACATGATCTCAGTTTGTCTATAAACCATTGATTGTCACAAGCATGACTAGAGGAAAGAAAAAAGAGGGCAAAACGGTGGCAGCAAACATGATGTCATTAGAGCAAGCCCTCCACAGTTTAAAGGTCACTTACTGTTTGCTGACCTAGATAGCTCCTTTCTAATCATAATAGGCCTTTAAGCCAGTCACCACCTACTGTATAAGGGAAACACAGTGTTGTTGTTTATTCTTCACTTAACAAACAGTTCCGTGGAGGAATGTTGTCCTGGTGAGCTTTCAGTGTGTTTACAGATGTTAGGGGAGCCTGGTTTTTGTCAGTCTATTGTCAGTCTATTGCAGCAACCTGAATTCTTAAATGACAATGGGAGAGAACATGGGTCCCGTTTAATTACAAGAACGCAGTTACAGTAACATGGCTAATTTTTGTGCAAAAAAAACCCCAAGATTTTAGGGTACAGGATCAAAGCTAATATCATTATTCTTATCAAGCAATCTACTATTTGCATTAAAATGATTCAAAATACAAATAGTGACATAAACTAAAAACCGGATATAAATTAATCTGGTTAAGTTGGTGTGCTTGCATGACTATTGGAATCCAAAGAGGGTTTGTTGTCTCATTTTAGGGCTGCAGCATCTTTACTGTAGAAACAAGTGGAGCCATGACCAGCTGCATTGCATTGTGGGTTGTAGAGGAGGGAGTTTTCTGCAAGACATTTAAACACTTTTGCTTTTGATTTTTTCTTTGATTTTTTTGTCCTCTGTGGCACGGTATTTCAAAGTCAAAGTCAAAGTCAGCTTTATTTGTCCATTATAAAATAAATGCCAGACACACAGAGGAATCGAAATTGCGTTATCTCCAAACCCACGGTGCAATAAGAAGAAAAGGATAAAATTAGTAAAAATAAGATAAGTAATATTAACAATAAATCAATTCTAAATAGCGCAAAAGATAAGGCAAAACAAAACGGTATATATATATATATATATATATATATAATATATATAGTAAATATGAGGAATGTTGTTTACCAGATGTGCAATATGCAGTTAACTGAAGAAATTGCAAGTGTACATTATAAGGGTTCATTTTGAATGAATGCTACGTGGGGCACTCACAGTCTTGTAGCTCATTTACACTAACATGTGCTTTTTGGGTCTCACGCTCTTTCAGAGTATTGGAGGCGGCTGGATCGAAGCACAGAACTCCAGAGGGGAAGTCGGACTGGTGCCAGAGGATTACATCGAGGTAAGATAGACGGTCTCTTAGTGCACACGCACATCCCATACAGTATTTGAGATACACTATATACCTCCAGAAAATTAAGCTAGCATGCTTTGAGGTCAAGATGCACAGTGTGTCCTGTACTGTCTATAATCAAAGTACAACCAAATAGTAAACACTTCCCCTCTCAGTGGGTGTCTCTATCAGCTAGATATGTTTCATTACAGACAGCATGGTCTCCTTTGACTGCAGACTGCTGCTCACTTGCTGACGCTTTGATCAAACAGATGTGCCTCCTCAGGTTTTGCTGATTAGGAGTTAGGTGTGTGTCTGTGGTGTGTGCTCTGAGCTCACCATTAGGGATATGATTCACTCTTAAGAAATTCAGAAAAAGACCCACACAGACACAGTTTGAGTAAAAAGAACTTCCCTGCGGACTGTTTAACAGTTTAGCCTAACTCTCAAACAACACTGTCTCACAACATCTAAAGACGATAGTATCTATGAGCACCAGAGGGATGCCCATATTATCCGTCTGCTTTACTTAGCAAGCGAGCTCATGTGGCTGTGTGTGTTTGTCTGACCTTAAATTACCTCCACAGCTGTCCCTAGACTGTTTTGATGTGTTTCCAAATAATAATAAAAAAACCCTCCTGATGACTATTGCAACAGGAGATTATGTAATATCTAATGAAAAACACCTGGCCACCTTTTTCTGTTTGAGTGCACTCTACTGGTAAGACTGAGATGTGCAAAAACAAAAGGATGTTCAACTAGGGACATAGCCCTTTTAGAATGAAGTGTGATGGGTGGCTGTGGTGAAGTGGGTAGGGCGGTCGACCACTCAACTACAGGGTCGGTGGTTCGACCCCCCACTCTCCCCCCCCCCCCTCCCCCTCTCTCCACCACATGTTGAAGACACTGAACCCCAAATTGCTCCCGATAGTTAGTACTTGCTATCGGTGTATGAATGAGGGTGTGAATGGTAACGTGGGAATGGGAACAGGTCTCCCTTGAAAAAGAGTCTCTGTTCTCAAAGGGATTTACCTGTTAAATAAAAGGTTTAAAAAAAAAAGAAAGAAAGGATAAAACATATATCAATGCTGACATGTTAAGTATCCAGCAGCCAGTCTAGTCACACTTTGGATAAACTGAGAAAGTAAAAAAAAAAAAGGCAATGTCAAGGAGATACGTTCACATGACCAATTAGCATTTTGAATCAGTAAGTCACACTGGGGTATGTACATGTGTCCACCAAATAGGTCTTTCTGCTGCATCTTCCTCTTTTCATCCTTTCATTCTTTAGCTCCCTACGACCTTCCCAGGAGCATCAACCACAGCCACAGCATTTACTCCGAGTGTACCAAATGTTGCAGCTCCGGACCTGTCCCTTTTCGATGCCTTCGCTCCCCCATCAGCACCTGCACAGAACCAGGTAATGCATCCCACTATGACGGGTAGGGGGCAGGGTATGGGTATAGCCATATTAAAGGCATATTAAGTTCATAGTGGTACAAACACCTGTTTTGGTCTATTTGCTGACCTCAAGCCAGTATAAAATGAACGTGCAGGCTCTAACTTCTCTACATTCAGTGGGTCCGGCCTGTATTGAGGAAGTAACCTTAAATACCTACAGTGCACGGTGCACCTGCCACAGTCACACATGTCCCACACTCCATAAGTCTGTGTGACGGAGTGATGCTGAAGAGAAAAAGGAGAAGTGAGTGATGACATGAGTGTTAATAAGGGAGAGGCAGAAGTGAGAGCAGCTGCTGTGGAAGATATATCCACTGTGGTCATAGTAAAATAGAACCAAGAGGAAATAAGAGGGCTGCAGCAAGTCAAATGTTTTTTCGCCGTCAGCAGGCAGGAAGTTCCACGGAACAGGGGCGTACTGCTGGATCAGTAGAAAACAATGTGGGCACAATAGGTGGTGAGTCAAGGCAGGAAATGTGTCAGCCATCATTCCTTATGCTCTCTCTCTCTGTCTCTCTCTGTATGTGTGTGTCTCTCTCTCTCTCCCTCTCTCTCTCTCAATTCAATTAAAAAAAGCTTTATTGGGATGACTAAACAGTTTGCCGAAGCATTACAAATGTTACAAATATAACAATATGTACATAGAACAATATAAACATACAGATGTACATAATAATATCTAGTATATAAAATTATTATTATTTACACATTATAGGTTATCAATTATCATGAAAAAAACAAGACAAAATCAAACAGTGAGGCCTGGTGTAGAATATCATTCCCTCATGTTGTGGCAACTCTCTTTCTCTCTCTCTCTCTCTCTCTCTCTCTCTCTCTCTCTCTCTCTCTCCTCTCTCTCTCTCTCTCTCTCCTCACACACACACACACACACAAGCACACCTACTTCCAGCATCACTTTTTAACCCATCCCCTGGCTGAGTGTAAACCTTTACTTCTGGCGCTGCTGTGATGATGTCACCTTGTTTTACTCCTCCCCCATCAAGGTGGATGCTGGGGGCTTATTAGGTCCCGAGCCGGACACCCCCGACACCCCAGTTTCCCCCTACCTTTCGTCCCCGATGAGGTAACCGCCACTTGTAGGAGGTGTGGGCTGATGGTGTGGTGGTGGGTGGATGAGGCCAGTGGCATGATGAAACCCAAGACCCTCCACCCTCACCACCATTAACCTGCCTCCAGCCCCCCTACTCTCTGATTGGTCTAAAAATCCCTAATACTCCTCCTGCCTGCAGAAAGCATGGTCTCTCCGGCATCACCCTCTCCGTTCGCCCTTGCACTACAAAAGGGACCTCATGCACGTCACCAATCCACTCCCCCACACCTTTTATCTCAGTTGTATGATTCAGCACCACAATGAAAACTTAAAGATCAGTGTCAGGCAACCTTCTGTCTCACACACAATCCACCAATCACACAGAGCAATCATCACACCAGAACACAAAAAAAAATTAAACTCCATATATATTTTTTTAATTACATTTTAATTCAGTGTTGTTTTAAAATGTTGTCTTATTATGTCCAGGAACATTCTGTGTGAGTATTGTTCCTCATTGCACAGCATTGCTACGTATTGTGAATCTAGGGGATCGTTCACAGTACACTTTTTCTCTTGTCTATAAGAATTTTTATTTTTTATTATTATTATTGTGTGTATTAGGCCTAAGTGACCATACACTACTTCTGTATTTTTTGGGTGAGAATTAAGCTAACTTCAATGTACAAAAATCACACATACACTTTATTTCATGCCTGTGCCCAGATTATGATGGTGTTATACACAGTATGTCTGCTTTGCACGCATGGCATGGAGTTTTACTTTAAACTGTTAAGTACTGCAAAAAAGCAAAGTGTGTATGGACATGAACATTTGTATTATTTTTGCATGCCGTGTTTAAAATAAGCAGTATTTTTTTTTTCAGAATACATTTTGAGTCACTGCATGTGTTGAGCAGCATTTTACAAACTCAAGTTGATTATCTTAACAGTGTCCTTGTTGGAGGCCGGGTCTGTTTCCTGTGTTTTGAGAAAGCATGTTGTTTTGGAGACCACTCTTGGCTTCTCATCTAACAGACTCCAAACTGAGACTGGACTCCACTCTGCCTTCACTCGTCCTCCTTTCTATACGTGATCTCTCACTTCTCTGCTTCGCTCTTTCGCCCCCCTCTCTCTCTCTCTATCTCTCTGCCTCTGTCTCTCTCTCTGTCTCTGTCTCATCCAGGCTAGTAACGGTAATGACCCGTGGTCGGTGTGGAACGCGGACCCGTCGGGGGGCGCCAACAACAACTGGGCGTCCAACCCAGAGGGCACGCAGACTGGGAAGACGGCTGCAGACCCCTGGGGCAATGCATCACAGGGCCACCCTCAGGCCTACCAGGGCCCAGGTAAGAGCCACCCTTAAGTCAGCAATATAATATACAGATGATTCCTCTTGTGGTTGTACCTGAACTGCTAAGTACTGCTTTTCAAATCCCCAGGATAAATGAATTAAGGATAGAAAATATTTTCTTCATACTTTGGCTGTCTTTTTTTTTTGTATTTATTTTTTCTTCATGGGAGACTTCATTATGTCCTGATATAATTGCACACACTGTCTCTTGGCGTTGTTATCTTGCTAACGGTTTAGTTGACTGTTTGCAGAAGGTTTGAGCTGTTATTAAAAGGGGACAGGATAGCACATTTGTCTGCAGTGTTGGGGCTCATGCTGAAAGGCTAGGGCTTACTGCTGAGCCCTGTGGAGGAAGCTGGGAGCCTTGTTCATCATATAATCAAATGAAGCCAGTTTGTGTATCACTACACTGCAACACTGTTAGAAGATGCAGCTCTGTGTGACGCCCTCGTCTAATGTCGGACTCAGCTTCTTGTTTTGGATGATCATGAAAGAGATGGCTACATTATCACAACATTCAATCTCTATTAAGTTTTCTGAGCACAACCCTGATATCAGAGAGAGAGAGAGAGAGAGAGAGAGAGAAGAGAGAGAGAGTATTATGATAAGTGCCTTGGTCGTAAGACAGAAGATACGTTTATCAGAACTTTTAGAAGGATTTTATTTTTTATTTTTTTTAAAAATTGTTTTTGGGGCATTTTGCACTTTTTATTAGACAGTTTGGAGTGACAGAGTTTAAATGGGGCAAAGAGGGGAGGACATGCAGAGAACTGACCCGAGTTGGATAGGAAACCCGGGTCCGCTGCGAGGCATATGCCTCTATGATGCTGTTTTTTGCTCTCTTGACCATGGAAAAAGTTAGACTCACGTATGACTCGGGCACATTACCAGTTGTCATTGGGCAAGAAGGGAAGCAGGGGGAATGCAATGGAGGGAGAAAAACATTAACAGACTTTTCCTTTCTTTCCCTGTTGCCAAAGGCCTCAGTCCGTATCCGTACCTTATCGATTACACAGCAGGTATCCCCGTGTGTCACCCGTTGGAGGCTTTTCCCTATGTTTCTGTGTGTGTGTGGACTGGCAAGAGTACCCTGGAACCAGAGCTTCCAGCAAATAGTTTAGGGAATGATTTGCATTCTTAAAAGCATTGTGTGTGTGTGTGTGTGTGTGTGTGTGTGTGTGTGTGTGTGTGTGTGTGTGTGTGTGTGTGTGTGTGTGTGTGTGTGTGTGTTGCATTTTCAATATGTATCTTGATATTAAACCTGTATTAACTTTATTGTGATGTGGAAAAGTTGAGTGAGACCCGTTTATATTGTTCTTCTCATACATTTGATGTGTTTGTGGAGCCAAAAGCTCAATGTGAAAACGTTTGCTGTGGATTACTACAAAGCTGAATGACTGGGAGACCTGTGTTATGAACTGTGCATACTGTTTAAGTGATTGCTGTATGAATATAGAGTGATTTGACATGTATATTAACAAAATAAATATCACTTACTTCTCCTTTAATAACACTGTCCTGTTGCTTTTCAGCCATTATACTGTATCGACGTGCATTCAAACCTCTTTCTGAGAGTGCATGGCCCAGAAATACAAATGAGCGTTATTTTTAGTAGCACTTAGAGAATGGAATGGAAAATCGATTCCCGTTTAGAGGCTATTTCTAATTTGCCAATTAAAATAATTTCGTTAGCTGTACTTACATAGGAAACTTGAGCTACGGCAAAACAAAAATGTTGTTCGAACCCTTGAACTCATAAAATGTGGCAAATTACAATAAACTGTACTATGCAGCTAATTTCTTTCAAGCATGGCTGTTAATATTGCGTATATGCTTGCACACTTTGTTGGCGAAGCATGCCATTTGATTACAGAAATGCAACTTTTTAGTTAGTTTTTGACTATAGTGCTGCATGCCTCTGGAGCTTGTACATCTGCATCTCTTACCTCTGGAAGAAGCTAATGTTCAGGACCACGCAGTAACCATAAATGAAATGACACTTAGAAAAACCCTTAAATTAACAAAGTGAGATTTTGAAAGCACTTTAAAATATTCTAGATAATACTAATCAAGCTTATGTTACTATACCCATTTCTCCTTTTGTACCCAACACGGAATCCTAATCTAAACAGAATGAATAAGATGTTGATCCCTGTAAGTGCTTAGTTAAACCCTGCTGTTTAATTTCCCCCACTAGCTGTGATTTCTCACACTTACAATAGAATAGAAAGCTTTAGTTGTCGTTATACACAGTACAATGAGATTCAGAGAGCAGCTCCTTTAAAAGTGCACACAGTTATCACAGTATCACAATAAAAAAAAGTTTAAGTACACACTAAAGAACCACAAACAGAAACATAGAACGATAGAGGTAGGATCTGTCTGGTGGTGCAGTGGTCAGTGGAAATGTGTACTATGCATTAGAGATTAGATAGTTGAAGACAGCATGTGTATTTTCCCCCCATGCCTGCTAACACTAACCTTGACGTGCATGTCTCTGTCCTCCAGGAGCAGAGGATGATGAGTGGGACGATGAGTGGGACGACAAAGAGTCCGAGTCTGGAGAGGGGGGAGCCATGCAGAGATCAGGCTCTACTGCCACTTCAATGAAAATCTCCCTCAACAAGTAAGACGACATAGGACAGCTGTGGCCAAGTGGGTAGGGCGGTCGACCACTCAATCACAGGGTCGGTGGTTCGAAAACCTTTGCCTTTAAAAAGTTTGGTCTATTGCTTCCACTTTTTCAGCTTGAACTAGCCGTAACATTCACTACCTGTTCAAAGAAAAAACAAGCACCAAATAATAGAATTCTTTAATTCTGTGGAGTTTTCTCGTAAACATGCAAAAGTTATGTAAACATTCAGTGTTAATCACAGAAAACAGATTGTTTGTGAATCGTTAAGGGCCAAACTAATGTGTTGAATGCATTTCCTTCCACACACATGTAGTAAACAAAATAAGCGAGGTTTAAAACCTGCATTATTTACACAAACGTTTAAGAGAGTCATGATGACTAACACTTTTCAAACTCTATGTCTGTCTGTCTGTCTGTTTCTTTCTTTCTTTCTTCTTTCTTCTTTCTTTCTTTTCTTTTCTTTCTTTCTTTCTTTCTTTCTTTCTTTCTTTTTCTTTCTTTCTTTCTTTTCTTTCTTTCTTTCTTTCTTTCTTTCTTTCTTTCTTTCTTTCTTTCTTTCTTTCTTTCTTTCTTTCTTTCTTTCTTTCTCTTCTTTCTTCTCTCTCTTGAGTAGATTTCCTGGATTCTCCAAGTCTGGTCCGGAGCTCTACCTCCTGTGCAAGCAGCTCCCCAAAGGCAAAGAGAAGCTAACCATCTACGTAGGTTATCCCTTAATGTCAATACCAATTTGTTTCCGGTGTTATCAGCAGATGTCTTCACTTGTTATATCAGTGGTTGTTGTCAATTTCAATTCACTAAACCTGCCTGACTGAACTAGATGCAATAGGTATGTTTGTATTGAATAGATCTTTTTTCTGCTCAGCTGGGAGAAGTGGGTCCGGTGTGGTCTTACCCAGATGGCCAGCTGGACTGTGTGGTGGCTGATCCCAAGAAAGGCTCCAAATTGTACGGCCTCAAGAGCTACATCGAGTACCAAATCATACCCAACGTAAGTATGCAGGAGCAGTGTCAAACTTCACCATCAAAAAAAATCTTTCATATTATGTATGTTTCCTGCTTATAAGCCCTGATGTAAATACATGTATTGAAGGTGTTAAGTGTGTGTGTGTCCCAGTGTATGTGCCTTTTTAAAGTGTATAACTCCCCCTGTTTGCAGACCACAAACCGACCCGTCAATCACAGATACAAGCACTTTGATTGGCTGTATGAGAGGCTGCTCGACAAATTTGGTTCAGCCATCCCCATCCCCTCTTTACCGGACAAGCAGGTGACGGGTAAGTGCCACAGTCTGTGACCCAACAGATGTAACACAGTGAAAATGTCACTGTCATCAACAATGGGACATACTTTTACTTATTTATTTCATCAAAACGTTGCGCCTTGATCTTGCCTCTTGCTTTTGTATCCGTCGCATCCCTGTTTGTCCCCGGTTGTTTTCATATGGAGGTTCCGTAGATGTGATGTCACTTCCGGTGCACACTGGATTGTGGGTCAGAATCGCCCAAATAGGATGCTGTTTTCAACACTAAAAATCTCGGCCAGATGTAGTATACATCCGGGTATTTCTAACCATACTATATCTGACCACAAGAAATCAGGACATCCTAAATCTTCTTTTCTACCATACTAAACAGCATATAATATGGGGATTGGAACGCAGCCTAAATGTTCTTTTTTTATCCCCATATTGCAGGGCGATTTGAGGAAGAGTTTATCAAGATGCGCATGGAGCGGTTGCAGGGCTGGATGACCAGGATGTGCAGGCACCCGGTGGTCTCCAACAGTGAAGTCTTTCAGACCTTCCTCACATACAAGGACGAGAAGGTGTGCTGACTTATTCCTCCTCAACCTCTTATAGGCCTTTCACACCAAAATGAACCAAGAGTCAGTTCCAGGCTGGTGTTGGGGTCAGTTCAAAACTGGTTACAGCCTTATCCCAGTTATGAACCGGTTGGTTTCACATCGACCGGAGACAGCCATGGAGCCGGCAAGAGAGCAACGTCATGACGTCACTGTAAACGTGTGTACGTCGCCCGACGCCGCTGCTCTTGTGGCTAACGCTAAAGCTACCGCTAGCTTTTAGCACAACAACAGCGGCGAATACGTCTTATTTTTACACGTGTTGGCTCTCGCTTTGCTTTCTTTACCAAACAGGACCCATACAGCGTATTCTCGCCGGTCAATTTGATCGCTACGTTCGGTAATTATGTTATGTTTACGTCTCGTAGTAGCGGTGTTTTTTAAATATGGCGGGCATGAGGTTTGAGTTGGTCTGGTTGGTCAGGATAATCCCTCCCCCGGCCACTGGCGCAAGCGGTTCTTATCAAACCCTGCTCAGTCCTGGGGTTTGATAAGAACCAGTTTTTACGGCCCGGAGCCTGCCCGGAGCAGGCTTTCTGGCGGTGTGAAACCAAAACACTGGCTCTAACTCCGAACTAGCCCAGAACTAGCGCCGATTTTGCGGCGGTGTGAAAGGCCTATTGTAGCGTTGGAATGATTTTGTGATAGTATTACTGAAAGCTTTTGAGTGCTAGGAATCAACCATTTGGTGAAAATTACGCTCTCGTCGGTTTTTTCCCCCCACAGTGATGAATAGTAGAGCTTTTATTCAAGACTAAATATAACTTAAGATGATTGGTTATAAATGGCTTGATTTGAAGTGAGTGATTGATTGGCACAGGACTGGAAGACGGGGAAGAGAAAAGCAGAGAAGGACGAGACGGTGGGAGTGATGATCTTCTCCACGATAGAGCCCGAAGCTGCCGACCTGGATGCTGTGGAAGTGTGAGTTTAGTTTTTTATTAAATTCATACTTAAATTAAATTTTTATTAGAATTTTCAATATGAAGGGGGCGCCTTTAGCTCAGTTGGTAAGGGCGCCCCCCCCCATGGGCCTCGGCCAGCAGCGGACCCGGATTCGATTCCAGCCCGCGGTCGTTCTCTGCATGTCACTCCCCTCTCTGCCCCATTTCAACTCTGTCTCTACACTATCAATAAAGCATAAAAATGCCAAAAAAAAAAAAAGAATTTTCAATATGAACAAACCAAAAAATAACAAGAACAAACCAATTCAATCCACTTGGAAGTGTGAGCTTTAATCACACCTCTTTCGGCTGTGGTGAAGTGGGAAGGGCGGTCGACCCTCAACTACAGGGTTGGTGGTTCGATCCACATGTCCCTGGCTCGTCCCCCTCAAGAGTCCCTGAGCAAGACACTGAACCCTAAATTGCTACCGGTAGTTAGCCTGCTATCGGTGTATGAATGTGTGTGTGAATGGCAACGTGGAAATGGGAACAGGTCTCCCTTGAAAAAGAGTCCCTGGTCTCAATGGGATTTACCTGTATAAATAAAGGTTAAAAAAAAAAAAAAAACTTGCCCCAAAATGAATTGTGTGTCTGACTGCATCTTCATTTGCTTAAGGTTAATGGATTGTGTTGTTGGTCCACAGGGAACAGAAGTGTGAGCAGTTCAGCAGGTTTACCAAAGCCATGGATGACGGGGTGAAGGAAATCCTCACAGTGGGAAACGAGCACTGGAAGAGATGCACAGGGCGTACGTACACAACCACACACACACACACACACAGAGCACACACCTTGACTCTGTGACTCAATTACTGTTTATATTAAAGGATGATTCATTTTGTCGAGTATTTTGTCAACTCAAATACAGCCCCTTCACACAGTGTGTGTGTGTGTGTGTGTGTGTGTGTTTACCTTTCATTTCCTCCCCCTCTGCAGCCTTGCCTAAAGAGTACCAGAGAATCGGCAAAGCTTTCCAAAACCTCTCCTCTGTCTTCACCAGCAGTGGATACCAAGGTATACAACAGTGAACAACACAATGACATCACTATAACGTTATCACCATAATAAGTATTTGCTTACTACATACAGTCAGTCATTCATGATGACTCCTGCAACAAATGACAGCAACAAATTCAAATAGATACCTTAATAATACCCTTAAACAAATTCAGAAATGGTATCTTGAATCTGCCAAACTCTATTTGCAACTGTTTTAAATAGGCTAACTACAGTATATTGTACTTTCAACCCACGTCATATATCTATTTGGCTTTTAGTGATCTGAATGTTATTTGATCAATTAAAATAATATATTATTTTGATATACTATTAAAAATGTCAATGGTGTTGGCTCATTCTATCAGCTTGTTGTGGGGGCCTCAACTTTGTTTATACTTGTCTTGGTTGTTTTTACTTTGCATTGATTTTGTGTTGCTTTTACATGGAAATGAGGCTCCACCCCTCTATATATATTAAAAATAAAGGTTGAATGAATCATGACTGTTTTGAAAGCGATTACCACAATGGGGCTAGATGACACAAGGGCCATGACATTTTAAATGTAACCCCCTCTTCCTGCCTTAGGCGAGGCCACCCTGACCGACGCCATGACAGCAGCCGGCAAGACGTATGAGGAGATAGCTCAGATGGTGGCAGAGCAGGTAGGTCACAAACAACACATAGATACACTGCACCTCTATGATAATCAGTGCCGTGGACAAGGTCTGTTTTCCCCTTGAACCCATTTTTCTACCACATCGCCTTGTGTCAACTCTCTAAATAGAATCACACATTCTGACATTTCCTGCTTGCAGTCAGTTGCTTACATCCTCATTGTTGCGTTCTAGTGACCCCCTACCTCTCTTATGACCAATGTCCTTCCTCGTGTATTCTGTATCTGTATGAAGAGGAAGCCACATACATTACTTATCTCTAGGATTTCCTTATATCTTATTTAGGGCTGTCAAACGATTACAATTTTTAATCAGATTAATCACAGGATTCTGTGGATTAATCACGATTCATTTTACCATTCGAAATATGCCCGAAAAATTCGAATTTTCTATGTATATTGTTGTATGAACGGAAAGATAAAGGACAGAAGGTGGATTTGTACATTTAAAATTAGTATTTTTATTAATTAAAAATCCAAATGATGGTTTTAATACTGAAAATACATTTAAATCAAACTAAAATATATACCTACCAAACCATAATTCAATTGGTCTCTTTACTAGGCTATGTCTTTGGGCAAATATAGGCTATATAATGGCATTTATTTGGTGAATCTATAGGTTGTGCATTCTTGAATACAACTTGATTACAGTCCGCAGTGTGTGTGTGTGTGTGTGTTTGTGTGTGTACGCGCTACCACGTCGTAGGGGACTGTTCATTTGTACCAGGAAGCCAACGTTATGTTGATGTCTACTCACACACACCTCTGAAAACTGCAGACGTTTGTGTCCTCGCGGGCTCTGAACAGAGCGGACAATGTTTCTCCTCCTGTTGCTCCCGACATCAACTGTCACCCGCGGCAGTTGAATATATACTATCTATGCCCCCGACACAGACGTGACCGTTAGCAGTTTAAAACACGGCATGGGTTAGCTTGCTGTTATGTTTGGCTGCGTGCAGCTACTGATCCTGGGTCAGCCACAACGAGTGACTGTAGTACAGAGCCGATGGGATGCACGGGGCGGATCATTCTGCACATGCGTTAAATGCGTTAAAAAAATTAACGCCTTTAATTCCAGAAATTAATCACCCTGCGTTAACGTGATAATTTTGACAGCCCTAATCTTATTTAGACCTGCTCTTTGAATGTGGCTTGGTTATGTGTGTGGTTCAATCAGCTTGCGTGTTGTGTAATAAATCAAAACCAATCGTTGGGCCCTTTTCTGATACTATCCCAGCAGCTTGCAGAGGAAGGATTCATATGGTAAGCTCCTGCTGCTTAAGACCACTTGTTTATATGTCTCCTGGGCAGTACTGTGGAATAGTTGGCCTTAGTTCAGCTATGCCTGTGAGGGTAATAATGAAAAGTCATAGTCTAGACAGAGGATCTTAAGAGGAGCAAAGCTGTTGCGTCAACCTGTGGAGGCTGCATACAGTCAGTTTGATCAATTCAAGGAAAGGGAAAGAATGTAGGTGTTGACCTGTGTATATACATAATATATCAGCTGGGCCTACTACAACTAGAATCACTCTCCTACGTCTCACTCAGGAGCTTGTGTTAAAAATAATGCATTGGAGGTCACTGTGACATAACATTTCCCTCCATTCTTTATTTTCACTTTTAAGACGTCTGTGTGTTTTTTCCTGCTTTGGTGATTTAACTCTGTTCTAATTTTAGGTCCCATTTATCTTTTTTTGTCTGACCATATATATATATTTTTTTTTTGACTTATCAGCCCAGGAAAGACCTTCACTTCGTCATGGAGACCAACAATGAATACAAGGGTCTTCTCGGATGCTTCCCGGACACCATTGCAGTCCACAAGGTACATACAGGGAATACGTACCCAGAGGTTTATTAGACAACAACATTACGTTCAATGTCTCATTTATTTACCCTCAACAGCTGTTCTTGATTTGAACTTTAGCCTGGTCAATTCAACGTATCTTAAAGCTCCCATATTATACACTTTTCGGTACTATTATACACCATATTATATGGTCTTAGTGGGTAATACGTTTTTCTTTAATTGTTTGCTGAAAAAAACTTTAAGATAATTTGTTGCACTATGCTGATGTTCAGCTAATCTCACAATGGCCTATTTTTTAAAAAGAGCTGCAGCTCCCCTCGTAAATATATAATCTTTGAGCTGCCCCGCCCCCTGTCCGGAAGCGAAGCCAGATACGCCTCGCCCTCTGTCTGTCAGGGCCGTGGACCAATAAGAAATAGGGGTGTGGGCTGCACAGTGGAAGCTTCTGGCTTTCCAGTTTGTGAGGTCAGAAACGAGGAGAATTCTGACTGGAGTATATTGGGGGGGGGGGGGTGTTTCAGAAAGGGGGAGAGTGAGAAAAGGAGAGATTGTTATTTTTTTAAATATTTTGGCAGTCTCTAGGCACACCGTGGACGCATGGATATGTTAGAACACATTTAAAAAGTGCATTTAGCACAATATGTGACCTTTAGAACAAAAAGGCTTACCTTGTCTGACACTATTGAATACCACTAACTCGCACATATTCCTCCATGTATACATATATAAAATACATTTACTGTATATTTTAAAATATTATTTGCATTGACAGTTCAGTGTGACATCTCCTTTTGCCACTTAAATTTGGTATTGCTAGTTATGTAAAGCTTAGGCTAGACTTTATGTTTTGTGATTGGCCAGGCTGATTTACGATTTATTCATTTATGATTGAAATCTTCATAGTGCTCAATTATGGGCAGAGATTTGTGTCAGTAGAACTTGAATTTGAATTGATCGACTTGAATATGAATTGATCAACCTGCATTTGAATTATTGATACTTGAATTCGAATTTATACACTTGAATATGAATTATCCATTTGAATTTGAATTAATTGTACTTGAATCTGAATTTTATTTACTTGAATCTGAATCAGTTAATATTCCAAATGACTTTCAAATAAAAATTCAAAATTCAAGTTTTCAAATTCAAGTAGAAAAAATTCAAGTAGAAAAAATTCAAGTAGAAAAAAATTCAAGTAGAAAAAATTCAAGTAGAAAAAATTCAGATTCAAGTAGAGAAAATTCAGATTCGAGTAGAGATGTGCACATCTGGGTTCTTTGAGGAAGAGCAATCGAGTGCAGATCTCTGATCCTAGGCTACAGCGTCCGGCGGGTGACCGTTGTTTAACGTTCAGGAAATATAAAGTCATAAATTAGTTTGTTTAATCATCATCTGTGTTTTTGACCTCTTGTTTTATAATCGAAGTATCTTTTAGAACACTAATCACGTTTGAGTAATGAAACTGAAAGTAGTTATAATATCGCCAATATGCTATATCATATCAATGAAAACAGACGGTCAAACAGCGTCCAAATGAGCTAAAATCCTAAATCCAATAAACAGTAACATGGCAAACTTATTTTTAGGCTAGCTCTAATTGATTATTTATTCATTTTTTCACACGTTTACATGTTTAGAGGCGGAGGATTCCTCCGACGCTCTCTGTCCGGCTTATCAGACAGCACTCAGCTGTCTGTCAGTTGAACTGGACAAGCAAACGTAAAATCATCAGGAAATGATAAAAACATCCCGATGGAGATTTCTATGCAGTGATTTTTTGATTTTACAGGGTCACGTTGTGGCAGACTGGCAGTGACACTCTTTCATCAGTTGGAGCTGCAGCGTAAAGTGAAAACAAACTCAGAGTAGGCCTATAGCCTATAGTCATTAATAAACACTTAGGCAGATAAGAGATCACCACCGCCTGCACCCCCTCTCCGCCCCCCCTACACTTTGCCCTGTGCTCCCGCGATTGCTCTGTAAACAGTCTCATAGCCTATGTCCTCTTTCCCATCTCCTGCTCCCTCACATCAACTTGACAGATCATAAATATAGCCTACACTATAATATATATAGGCCTACAGCTTATAGGCTATACTGTATAGGCTACAGTAGGCCTATGCCCGTCGCATTTCTTCCCCGTGCCCAGGACAAGATTACGTTTGTGCCCCGCCTCCCCATGCGCACTTCGAGTCAGAGTGCTGAGAGGCGCGCACTAATGAGCATTAGGTTATCATTAAAAATCCAGGTTAATGGCACAAAGCAGTAGGCTAGATAACTTCAACATAGTCACTATACGTTCCCTCCGTCTGCTAAGCGCCCTACCACGGGAGAGAGAGGAGAGGAGAGAGGAGAGGGAGAGAGAGGAGAGAGAGAGTGAGAGAGAGAGAGAGAGAGAGAGAGAGAGAGAGAGAGAGAGAGAGAGAGAGAGAGAGAGAGAGAGAGAGAGAGAGAGAGAGAGAGAGAGAGAGAGAGAGAGAGAGAGAGAGAGAGAGAGAGAGAGAGAGAGAGAGAGAGAGAGAGAGAGAGAGAGAGAGAGAGAGAGAGAGAGAGAGAGAGAGAGAGAGAGAGAGAGAGAGAGAGAGAGAGAGAGAGAGAGAGAGAGAGAGAGAGAGAGAGAGAGAGAGAGAGAGAGAGAGAGAGAGAGAGAGAGAGAGAGACGCTGACAGGATGCAATGTTCACCTGCGCACCTGCTCCTCCGGTGTGTGCCGGTATCGTGCCAAGTTACCGCTGATAAGAATTGTGTCCCCGCCGGTCGGTGAGCGCACATGCATCAAGTAGGCGAACATATATGGGCCCTTTAGCCTACTTGATGCATGCGCGCTCACCGGCCGATTAATGATAACCTAATGCTCATTAGTGCGCGCCTCTCAGCACTCTGACTCGAAGTGCGCATGGGAAGGCGGGGCACAAACGTAATCTTGTCCTGGGCACGGGGAAGAAATGCGACGGGCATAGGCCTATACTGTAGCATATACAGTATATAGCCTATAAGCTGTATATATATTATAGTGTATATTTATGATCTGTCAAGCATGGTGATCTCTTATCTGCCTAAGTGTTTATTACTAGCCCCTTTTACACAGAGATTGCGGCAAATTGACGGAACAACATCACTCCAAAATGCCGGCTTTGCTTGCTTCTGTGTTATTTACACAGAACCAAGCAACGCCGGCCTGCTGGCGCATCAGTAGCACCTTTTACACAGCGTCCGGAATGAAAGAGGTGCTTGTAAACAGCGTCAGGTGTGACGTAAACATTTAGCGCCGCGCCGGTCAGCTGCTTTAACAACAACAACACTGGCAGGTGAATTGAGAGCAGATGAGTGCTGGAGCTTGCAGTAAGAGGGCCGTATTTTACTGTGCCCACGATGTGCCAGTTGATCTCGCTACGCGCTGAGTCCAACATGGACTGTTAACCAAAACTGACAAAATCAATCCGACCGCTTCACCTCTGTGTGTGTGTGGCTGTGAGCGAGTCTCTTTTAGGGTGACCAGATCCCAATTCACCAGATGTGTGCGTTTGTGCGGGACAAAGTGCCGTTTTTTTAGCAAAATAAACCCGTGTCACCACCGGTAATGCCAGAGACACGGCTTTCTATATTAAAAAACACTATCTTTAGATCAGCGCGCAGCTAGTTAGCTACTGTTAAACAAATAGAGCATTAAGGCTGCGGCTTCACATTAAAAGCATTTCACTGGCTTCACATTAGCATTTCACTTGACAAACGTGAGTTGGCTTTTATTTTGAAGTAACAGGAAAGTAGACGCTGAAGCTAAACCTTCACATAGCCCATTGAGCCCATGGACCTATAAAGATTGAGCCCAACAGGCAGCAGCCCCGGTGTTGTGCCGAATTCCCACTCCCCCGCAGGATCGCACTCCCCTCTATGAAAAACAGTGTTGCCAAAATCCGCCAAAATCCTACTCCCCTTCTAACTTTTACATTTATGCAACTAGTGTCAAAAGCTTTTTATGGCACACTCTACAGGGCATGAGGAGCCACTAAAATCATTTGGGGGGATGTCAGATCTTATAGTCCCAAGATATGAGGGGGGGAGGATTTCGGCAGGTATGAAAAACAGTGCCGAACCTGGAGTGGGAATTCGGCACAACACCGGCAGAGCGATACACACACACACAGACAAACGGACGGAGAGACGCACACCCACCCACACACACACAGAAACTGAGACTGCTGTCTCCTCACAGCTATAGAAATACAGTGTGGATATACGCTCAGACTTAGAATAATAGTGATCGCAGCCTAGCTTAGCCTAGCCTAGCTTTCCCATTGTACAACTTCTCCTGGGCAGAAATAGACTCATACACTGTGCAAAATGAAGCGCGGGGGTTTGGATTGAGCAACGGACCTTATGATCAGATAGATTATACGCCGTTCCTTTTATTTGGTGATTTTTACGGGACATCAGGCCGCCGTGATTAATGTTAAACACACGTCCTTCAACTGCTAACATGGTCGCATGTTTAGAACGTATAGGCTATGGAACGTCAAACGCCCCCCTGTTCCGCAACAATAAGCTCGAGCATTTAAACAGAGAGGCGGAACTGATTGTGTCGGGAATCTTACTACCCCCCGAGGTAGTAAAATTCCCGGAACAATTTCTCGCACCTTTCTTCCCCCGTTCCGCAACGGTCGCATTTACACAGCTGGGGGAGGGCCGAAAGGCCGGCATATTCCCGGCTTTCACTGGCTGTGTAAAAGGGGCTAATGACTATATAGGCCTACTGAGTTTGTTTTCACTTTACGCTGCAGCTCCGACTGATGAAAGAGTGTCACTGCCACAACGTGACCCTGTAAAATCAAAAAATCACTGCATAGAAATCTCCATCGGGATGTTTTTATCATTTCCTGATGATTTTACGTTTGCTTGTCCAGTTCAACTGACAGACAGCTGAGTGCTGTCTGATAAGCCGGACAGAGAGCGTCGGAGGAATCCTCCGCCTCTAAACATGTAAACGTGTGAAAAAATGAATAAATAATCAATTAGAGCTTGCCTAAAAATAAGTTTGCCATGTTACTGTTTATTGGATTTAGGATTTTAGCTCATTTGGACGCTGTTTGACCGTCTGTTTTCATTGATATGATATAGCATATTGGCGATATTATAACTACTTTCAGTTTCATTACTCAAACGTGATTAGTGTTCTAAAAGATACTTCGATTATAAAACAAGAGGTCAAAAACACAGATGATGATTAAACAAACTAATTTATGACTTACGACGGACGCTGTAGCCTAGGATCAGAGATCTGCACTCGATTGCTCTTCCTCAAAGAACCCAGATGTGCACATCTCTACTCGAATCTGAATTTTCTCTACTTGAATCTGAATTTTTTCTACTTGAATTTTTTCTACTTGAATTTTTTTCTACTTGAATTTTTTCTACTTGAATTTTTTCTACTTGAATTTGAAAACTTGAATTTTGAATTTTTATTTGAAAGTCATTTGGAATATTAACTGATTCAGATTCAAGTAAATAAAATTCAGATTCAAGTACAATTAATTCAAATTCAAATGGATAATTCATATTCAAGTGTATAAATTCGAATTCAAGTATCAATAATTCAAATGCAGGTTGATCAATTCATATTCAAGTCGATCAATTCAAATTCAAGTTCTACTGACACAAATCTCTGCCCATAAATTCAGTAGGTCACTAACTTTAGAAAGTAGCTAGTAGTTGCTAAGAACTTTTTAGAGGATTTATGAATTGCTTGTTCATCATAGTCAAGAAGAGACAGACTATATCAGGTTCATTTAACTTATTTTAAGTGAAATGGTCTTTTGTTTCATACTATGTGATTAGTTATAATATTGTATACATCTTGTGTTGTTTATTTCTGGCAGGCAGCCATAGACAAAGTGAAGGAGGCCGACAAACTGGTGGCCACCAGTAAAATCACCCCTCAGGACAAAGTCACCATGGCCAAACGCGTCAGCACCATGTCGTACACATTACAAGGTAACACACTCTCGCTCTCAAACATTTAAAGCTCTGGAATTAATCTTAACATCCCACTGTGTGGAATACGCTGCAGAAAGACCTGAATTCATTTCGATTAATGCTTTTAAGTTGCAAATGAAGGAAATTGAGCTAGACCCTCTAAGATGTCAGTGTTTTAAATATATTTTTTTTCCTGGTTACAGAAATGGGCCTAATAAGATTGTTGCAGTGTGAATTGATTTGCTTTATTCTTAGGGCTATTTTAATTTGGTCCCTGTGTGTTTGTCTGGAACTGTGGTTTATTGTGCTGCTGCCTGTCTTGGCCAGGTCACCTTTGAAAAAGAGGTTTTTAATCTCATTAGGTTTTTCTCCTGGTTAAATAAAGGTTAAATAAAAAAAATGACATTGACATCTGATTCAAGTATCCCTCCCCCCGCCTTTGTCTCCCACAGCTGAGATGAACCACTTCCATAGCAACCGTATCTACGACTACAACCGGGTCATGCAGTTGTACTTGGAGGAGCAAGTCAAGTTTTACGAGACGGTAAAGGCATTTTTAATCGACCATAGCTCTCACAGTAAATTGGAGTCAGGCGCTTTCTCTTGCCTTCTTACCTGCGCTGCTTAGACACTACACACACTAAACCATCACCAGACCAGACCGCCCTGTGCTTCTGTATTCATGCGTTTGTATTCATGCGTTTGTATTCATGCTTCTCTTTACAGATTGCTGAGAAACTGAGACAGGCACACGGTCAGTTCACCACCATGTGAGCGCTCCCTTTCCGATCTCGCACTACAAGATAATGGAAGAGTGGAAACCAGCTCGGCGTCCAAAATTCCTCTTGCTTATTACTCTGCAATCTTTTTTTCCCTCCCTCCACTTTTAATTTAAATTTCACTTCTCTCTTTCTCTCTCTCTCTCACTCTCGCTCACTCTTACCTCATCTCTCCCTTTCACTGCTCAGTCCCAACTTGTGGCGTTACTATACTCCGCTGCTCTCAGAATCAACAGCTATGGAGCATGTTATACAGCTGAAAAGGCTTCGAAAACCAGTGTGTGTATCGAGTTTTTTTTGTGTTTTTTTTTAGGGCCATCCACAGAACACAAGACCCACTATATACACACACCCTTTGCTCTGTCCAAGGTCCGCAGCTTGTGGCACAGGAAATAAGACTCGTAGTCACAGTTTTGTGGCTGTGAATTTCTCCATTGCATGAGTCTCTTATGTGATTGCAAAGCTAAGTTTTTACTACAGCCATGGGTGAAAGCCTGTCCGTGATCATATTATAAAGCAAATACTCTGCATT
Organism: Ammodytes dubius; assembly: GCA_026122265.1. Classification (NCBI taxonomy): domain Eukaryota; kingdom Metazoa; phylum Chordata; class Actinopteri; order Uranoscopiformes; family Ammodytidae; genus Ammodytes; species Ammodytes dubius. The sequence continues at coordinate 5,333,442 of CM047522.1, read as the reverse complement.
TTTTCCACGTTCCAAGGATATAGACATTTCAAAGTAGTTGTGTGCACACAGTGTTTTGTAGTGATGACAATGAAACACCAAAGCAACGCCTTCCCCCCCCCCCCCTTTGTCAATAGCCAACAACAATGGCCAGCATTTCTGATTGAGCATTGACAACAAATCAGAGCTTAACTATCTTTTTTTCTTCCTCAAGCCACTTTTAGGCACATTTTAATTCTCCCATTAGTTTGGTTCACATTTAAGAGAGTCCTAACATCTTCAGTGAAAACAGTGGAGCTTTCTTTATACAAATCCAAAGTCTTGGCTCTGGCAATGGCAAAGTGTGTGTTGTCTGTATGTCCACTGCTGGCGGTCCCTAGCCCCCCAACCCCCCTTCCCCCAACCACTAACCCCTGCACTTCCTCAAAAGCTAACAGGAAGCTCCACCTCCTTCCCGTCTTGCTCACGTGCCTTGTGTCCCCTTTTGAGGGGGAAATAAAAATGGTGGACCCTAGTGTGTGTCCCACAGCCTGCGTACAATGACACTGCAGTTTACATTTCAGTAGAGGAGGAAAAACAAATGTGGGATAAACGATGCTCGAGTTATTTCAAGACAGTTATGAATCAAGCCCTACCTTCAGACCAGGCCTTTTCCCTCTCCCAATGAATAGTACTTGTCTTTTTTCAACCAGATAATGGTGTTTTTATATGAAGGTGTACCAGTGATTGTTAACTGTTAAGAAACCATACCACAAGAACAGTTTGGGGGATAGAGCCATGGATTATGTCACGTATGCAGTTTTGCCTTCTCTTTTTTTTCGCTTTTTCACTGCTGCCCAATTTTTCAATCAGCCTCTAATCTCGTTCACTCTGTTTTCTTATCACTTGATACATGAAAAATATACATATATAAACATTTATATATATACATAGATATATAAAATATTCTATGTGACCTATCAGGTGCTTCTTATTATTGAGATGCTGTTTTATGTATAGGACTATTTGCAATACAGTGTAACTCAAAGAGAAGCAGAAATGCTGTTTGATTTATTAAACAATGATTTGTACTCTTTGTTAGTGTCCTCGCGTTTGTGTGTGTGTGTGTGTGTGTGTGTGAATTAAACCATGTCTTGTTCTCGCTGTGGTCGAGTGTACAACACACTGCACACTCTCTCACTGGCTCACAGTAAAGGCCTTATTCGCTTTAGCAGATTTTTGCATAGAGACGGTTAGGAATGGGAATGAGTCGGCAGCCTGTGCGAAAAAAAGGGTCAAAGAGTGTTTGTGGAGGAAGTGAAAGAGCTCTTTTACCCTCCCATTCAACCCTCTCTACCATCAGGTGCAGCTGGATGTGTAGGCCACATTAAGTAGCCGGGCGAGGAGATGTTACACACCAGACAGTCCCTGCTTTCCAATCCCCATACTTCCCTACTATTTAGTATGCCAGAAAAAGATTTAGGATGTCCCAATACATGCACGTCAATTGTAGTATGCTTAAAATACATAAATGCCCCACTAACTCCAATAGCATTTGAGTATTCGTCTTTATTCTTGACATTCCTCGACATAATGAAAAAAATAATGTTCCTTATCTGATTTTAATTGTCTCCTGTGGCCCTAAAACTCTTCTGTACTTTAGTATGTAGCGTAGTGAAAAGAAAAAGTATGTGATTTGGAACACAGGGAGTATATGCATTCTGGAGATGGAGTGAATGATATTCCAGTGTGTGTGACTGGTTGCATTGAATCCAGAAGCACTCGTTTTTATAGTACTAGAAAATATATATTTTACAGTAGTTTAATCTGACTGTCTTGTGCATTTATTGTAAAACACTTCCTAGTTTAATTTTAAAGACCTACTTCACCGGTGGACATATGAACGCGTATTTGAACTCTGAGATCCTATGTAGTATACATGTGCAAACATTTATACTCGGTTCATCCTAGCCTGAGAAAAAGCAGAAAGAGTGTTTTATGGTCTAACCCTACATTTTCCAAGGCTTGACATCACACATGGTAAAATGTAGGGTTATGATTAGCAGGACAGCTGGGCCAAGGGAAGAAAAACCAAATTCTTTATATTATAATAGCGATTTTATAATGATAGAACGCCGGTTCCGTATGGGTGAAGTATTCCTTTAAGGTTGTATAAGAGTTTACAGTATAGTGACCTGGATACAAGACCTTGGCTTACAACACATGCTTGCTATATTGACACAACCCTGCAAGGAGACTAAAGGTCTGAGGAAACCGATGCGTGAAGTCATTTGAATGTAAGTAAGACTTGAAAGATTACCCAGAAAAAAACGGTAACATGTACTGTATAAGCGTTAACTATTATTGCCTCACATTCCCAGTTGCAAACAGTGCTCCATGTAATATATGGCATTTTTGTCACATTATTTTTACAGTTTATTGTACAGTATGTCTTTATACACATTCCTCAAATAGCCTATACTGTGAGGCAGTAGCACTTCTCAAATCAAAGGGCTAAGGGTTTATATCTAATGTAATTCAATGTTCTTAATGTCCTGACTTGTTTGAGTTACAATATTAAAAAGCCCTTTTTGTTTCAATACAATATTACACAATGGATTAAAATCATACTTGTCTTGCAAGTCAGAAACAAATAGAATGGAATCATAATCATACATATGCAATGAGCACACGCCATATGCGGAGGAGGAGTCAGTAAACAGTCTCTTGTCGTCTGCTTGCCAGAAGACGAGCCCCTTCACTCCTCAGTCAACACATCCTACCAATGCACCTTTTTTTTTTGGCTGGATGGCTAAAAGTGTGTCACAAGTATCAAACTAAAAGATACAAAATAGAAGTAGAAAATGAAGGAAGATCTCACTTCCCCCCCGACGACTGAATGAAAAATGTCCTTGTCCCCAGAAAGACAGAAGAAGTATTACGTTTGTGTTTCGAAAAAACACAAAGCACAACAAAAAAAATCCAGTTTTTGAGTAAAACAGTTGTGCGGAATTAGCAGAAGAGAGAGAGAGAGATGCCATTTCCGGGTAACTCTCTCTCCACATAATTGACATCCACTTCCTTCTTTGATGTACTCTGATAGGAAACTGGTCACAGGAAGTTGTCATCAATACAGTCTCCCAGTTAGATGCCAGTGTGATCCCCCATTGGTGGGATTTCTTTCCCCCCATTGTCCTAACAATGACAACTGACATGGTGGGTCAGGGTGACAGACGTGTCCTGAAGCTGTGTGGTCTGATCATCATGGTGACTTTACGTAGGGAGTAATAGTCAGAGTCTCTCCAGGAGTACCAAACCATCCCATCAGGACCCAGCGGCCCTCTGCCTCTAGGGGTATAATGGCCTCCCTGTAGGTTTAGATGGAGAGTTAGTTAAAGGAGAAGTAAGTGATAATTGTTTTGTTAATACACATTTAAAATATCTCTATATTCATACAGCAATCACTTAAACAGTATGCACAGTTCATAAAATAGGTCTCCTAGGCATTCAGCTTTGCAGTAATGGCCAGTTAAACATTTTGAGTATCCTGCTCATTTTATCCAATCAGGAGACGGAGCGCTATAAAGGGGGCGGGTCTCTGTGCCCCGTGAACGATGACTGTTGCTCTCCATCGCTGCACTATCTGACGAAGACGGCTGTGTGTTCATGTGGTGGTGACGTAGGGACGAGGGAGGGGACTGCTAACCGCTAGTCACTGACAGCAAGTTAGCTAAAAAGGACCATATCACTTACTGAACCTTTAACACCCTTATTGCTTTTAATAGGCTGAAGTGAGGAGGGGGGTGGGGGGCTATCCGTGTACACTTACCCTGTAGTAGACACCGTTAAGGTTGGAGTAGAAGCACTGGTTGTACCACCATCCGCCGTGGGAGATCTCGGCGCAGATGTTGCCGCTGTCGGGCGTGCTGAAGCCCTGCTTGTTGTGGTACCAGCTGAAAGAGTCACGCACCGACCCGCTGAAGCCTGACACGTGGAGACGGTACTGGTGCTCCTCATCCTCCACACTGCAGACACACACACACACACACACACCACACACACACACACACGCACGCACGCACGCACGCACGCACGCACCACGCACACACACACACACACACACACACACACACACACACACACACACACACACACACACACACACACACAGAAGAAGAGTAGGAAGTCATGCAAGAGAGACAGTTGGCTGTGCGTGTTAATGCATGGTGGTGGTTTTTGGGGAGCGTGTCTATGTTCCCACAGCCCGTTGGTCCCACATTTTTAGGTAATCAAACTACTGTATAATAGAGAATGGTATGTCTGTCTGTTTGTTTGATTGGTTGTGTTTCATTGCTGGTCTAACCTCTCCCTGTTCCCTTACCCTAACCCTAACCACCCAGCTGTGATGCCTGAACCTAAAACATAGGGCTGTGGGATCATAGGGGATGACCTGCAGGGTTTTTTGTGTGCCACCAGACCTGAAGCTCTGGTAGAGGGCATGCTTGTGCTGGTTGCTCCAGTCCTCCAGGTCGATGCGCAGGCTGTAGTCTCCCTGGGTGCTCAGGTCGTGGATGTGATTGTTGCCCAGCCAGAACTCTGAGTGCAGGTCACCGAAGCCCTCCCTGTAGTCCCTCCAGTTACGGTCAAAGCTCACCGAGCCGTCAACTCGCCGCTGGATCACCGTCCAGCCGCCACCTGAGGTAAAAAATAACAATTACACCGGACTGGGGGGAAAGCGTATGCCATGTGTGATGTGTAAAGGGTTATCCTACTAGCTCCCATTTGGCCAAAGAAGGGAATACTATAGTCCAGTGCACACAACAGTAAATCTGGAGTGGGGGTAGGCTACTTGGAGTCACAACCACACCAAAGCAGTTTGCTTGCCTGCAAACACAATGGATTGAAACTCTGAACCTTCAGTTGAAAGCTTAAGCCAACTTTTTCTACCCTTGTTGCCCTGAGTGTGTAACTCACCATCCGTGTCCATGTCGCAGTAGACCTCCACGGCCATGCCGGCGTGGGATGGCACTATGGTGTAGAGACCTGACCTTCTTACTCCATTGTAGTAGATGGAAGCACAGTCTATTGGGCAGTTCCCCACATGCTGGACCTCTGAGGGAACAACATAGAGAGGATACTGATAGAGTAAATGAACAGTCGGAGTTTGGCGCCCTCTGCTGGGATATCCTGGTATGTGTGACAGCATGTAGTGTATGTTTGTGAGGGGGTGTACTGTAGGCCTACCTTGGTGCAGAGCTTCCTGAGCACTCATCAGTGGGTTGGGATGCACAATGTTGATGGAGCACCCTGGGCCTTGTTTCACATTATCCAACGTAAGTGTCACATTATGGAGTTGATTCTAAACAGAGGAAAAAAAGGGAAGCTATCAAAACCAAAACATACATTTGGGGGGTTTTGTTCCTTAAAGGTGCTACGAGGAACTTTTTTATGTTTCTGAAACAGTCTCATTTTTACTGTGATGATCATGAATGACATGTAACAGCAAACAAGACCATCAGTGCAAATAATGCTATTTTTATAATGTTGTTCTCATTTGTCATGGGTAAATGTAAAAACACTTTTGTCCAAAGGGGTTGCAATAATTGACGACACAATTAAAGTTCCTTGGTGCACCTTTAAATAAATGAATGCCTTAAATACTGCATGTGAAATAGCACAACTTCTAATGGCTTTACCTGCAGATCTAGGATCAGCGTGCCCTGTAGGTGCAGAAGGGTGGTGGAGTCAGCATAGTGAACCTCCAATTCATGAAAACGCTGCTCCAAGGAGATATTCAAGTGGTTCCTCTCTTCACTCTGACACCACACATGTAAAGACCCAATCGACAAGCAGCACACGTTAAAAAAACACAGGAAACGACTGAGGTCTGTGTAAGAAACACTTTTATCACATTATTTTTCCTAAGTGGAACACTTTTTCCTGTTTCAAATTGAGCTGTATCTCACATAGGTTTATTAATTTATGGGATAGTTCAGTATTTTCGAAGTGGGGTTGTATGAGGTATTTATGCAAAGTTAGTTTGTTTCCTCAGATAGTGGTCAGTGCAGTCATTTAAAGGAGTTTGGGGGAGACCTCAGCAGTGGAAAAAATCCAAAATTTAACGTACAATTGAATGGATTTTTCTTTTTTTATAGGTAAGCATTTATATATGTAACAGTATACAACGCTGACTTCTGCTACAGCGACATCTCCCCCAAACTCCTTAAAATGGCTGTGCTGGTCGTCTGGTCATAAGGTAACAGACAAACATAATGCATAGGTAGCTACCTCATACAACCCCACTTATAATAATGAACTTAATACTGAAATTGAATTTAAATAGCATTGATTTGACCAATCTTTAGTGGTGGTTACTAGTTGACTTCTTTCTCAATAAAATGTGCCAAAACAACTTTGTACACAGTATAAACTTTTTTTTTTTTTTAAAATCAATGCATAGTAATGCTTCTGTCAGTTATAAATGACATGATGGATGTGTTATAATAATGTATTTTAATAAGCTAAAAAAACAGGGAACACTGATGTAAAATAGCAAAAGCATTAGCAAATGTTCAGTAATTTATAAAAAAGTAGCAGTTTTTGGCTATGTTGCCGTGCAGATTAGCAGATAATATTTGACTTGAATACACAACTCGAAACATTAGGTAGGCTACATGTTCACAAGCCCTATTTATTACAATTGTAAATGTTCTCTTCAAATGCACTTGTATGCTGTTATTAAAAATGAACACATTTTGCAACATTAAAAAAAAACAGGGTATAGCAGGACCCAGACCCAGCTTAAACTCTCCAGCAACTTCCGTTTCTAGTTTCTCTCTCTGCACGCATATCAACTCCTAACATGTCTCCTTCTGCCCTCAGCACAAAAAGTCCATGCCCTCTCTAAAACTTAAGGTAAAGTACCTCAGTATGCGTTCTATTTCCAGCCTGGATAACGCTAACTCCCATTACCACAAAACCCTGGAGCCCTCTACCCTCTGCCCTGTTCTCATGTAGGCTACAACACACACGACACATGGACCCTTGCCACCGTCCACCTTTAGCTACTGACCAGGCCAGCTGAGAGAGAGAGAGGAGAGAGAGCTTGAATAGGCTGACTGCCTGATACGCATGAGGCAGCACGTGGAAGAGTATAGCAGGCTAATCCCGATAATGACTAGGGTCAAGGACATGCTGAGGCGGAAGCCAGCTTGATGACCAAGCACCACGTTCTAATACGTCCGTGAGCACGTTACGGTGCAGAACTGTATAGGCCTACACAACCATGTTCTGTCTTGTACCACAAATACAGAAACGGTATAGTATTGGTGCAAACACACAATGTTTCTTCAAATGTAACTCCTTTCTTTCAGATGAATAGAAAGAAAGTACATGTATAAAAATCTAACCACGTCCACAGCTTGTTTGATCATATATTTACTTCTAGCTCCAGACTTTCTTTAAACCATAAGGCCCTGGGCAGAAGAAAAAAGAAGTAGCCTACATCTATTTTTAAAGGTCTGGCTCTGAAATGTTATATTGAGCAGCGCACACATTAACATTCCCAACGAGCAAAACAAATCTTTTATCATGTGTGTAGCCATATGTCTAAAGAAAAGGCCTGTGAAAAGGAGCAGTCACGTTGTTGTCACACACACTGCTCCTCAAAGCGGTTGAAAGGATTGCTAGCTGATGGTTGACCCAGGGCGGTTAAGTCCATATGGAAGCTACTCTCACCTGCAGCTCCAGGATTCTGATGCGATGGCGGTGGTTCCTCAGCTCCTCCTGCAGCTCAGAGATGGTCTCCTTCAAGGCCACCATCTGCTGCTTCCTCTCCTGGTTCTCACTCAGCCAGTAGGAGACCTCGTCCGTACAGCGGAACATGTCCGGGCACTTCTGCTCGTCCAGCTGAGGCAGTGTGGCCACCAGCCGACACATCCCATTCTCCATCAACTAGTTAGATGGGGGTGATTTCATGAAGAACAACTTCCAATTTCCTCATACCTTGTACAAAATATATGTTAAAGTCTTTTCATCAATGAATAATGTTCGATTTTGAAAAGAAACTCTGGTCCAGGAGCGCCTGCAGTTACATTTACGGCCACTAGTAAAACAACAACGTTAGTCAAATGTCGCATATTACAGCTTTAAAAGCTAAGTGTACTGTACTTTGATTATAACCTCAGCCTTCAATGATTATGAACACTATGGCCAACGTGCAACCTTGCGAAACTATACGTTTTTTACCTTGATAACTGGATTTTGCAGGTATTTAATTCACTGGATTGGCTTAAAAGATACATTCATGAATGCATGTCAACAAAAACATTTATACTGATTTTCCAAAAAGTAGGCTACACTTAAAGGTGGAGTATACGGTTTCAGCGGACACTGATATTTTAACTAACCATGGCGATATTTGACATTCAGAGCGAGTGCTCCAGCCATCGAGACCCCAGGTGCTGAAAGACGCTGCAAATCTGTCCCATTGGATAAGCCCTCTGCATCTGATAACATCGCTAAAGGTGACCTTTTGTGTCAGAAACCAACGCCATAGGGCCCTGACCCAGCCTTGCACCGAGCCACTTTGTAAACATAGCCATTTAGGAGCCTTCGGGTGTATATGAGCATCCAACTTTTTTTTTCAGGTAGCAGATCAGATTCGCTGAGTTTGACACCAAAAAATGTTGGGGGACAAAATCAGTGAATATCTCTGCATGATTGGCTACCTGTACATGCTATGTTGGCGCTACTTGTACATACTATGTTTGCACTAGTAAATATCCAGTGTAAATACACAGCCTAGGCTCTGTGAACGGGCATGTTGCTAGCTATGGTGCGGGCCCTTTTGTTGACATACCATTTGTTGACATACTAGTTTAGGCTGTGTAACACTGTATTTTATTTCAGCGCACACACTGCACATTATATAGCAGATGATCGTATGGAGATATTCACTGATTTTTCTTTTTGACAAGTGATTTGACAAGAATCCTTCTCCAATATCAGTGAAACCACCTTTAAAAACAGCTGACACATCCCTGGAGGGAAAGTGAAGGCCTGTTTTTTTCAGGTCTGTTTACACAGTAAATACCTGGTTACTGTACTCCCCACACTGGGATCCACCCCCAGTGGTAGTGTTCAGGTTGTATGCTTTGACCTCTGGATGCAACACAATGAGGAGACAGAGAGCCGAACACAACCCCCACCCGGGAGGCTTGTTCAAGGCACGCAGAGACATCACTGCTGCCGTCCGGTTATTCTGCTCCTGCCTTGTCAGTGAGAGCGGGAATAGGACAAGGGGGTGTGTGCTTCACCATGTGAGGCAGTGCTGGCTCTTCCTACATGGGGACACATGAAAGCATTACTGTATTATGCTCCTAGAATAGAGCCATCAAGACACACAAGTCATGTGCTTTGTCTCAGTGAAACTAATAGAACATACACTTACTTAGGATAGTGAGACCAATTAGGAGCTAGGTGATCCCATCAGTCTATCACATTACTGTGGCCTGTCCTCAATAACTCAACACACACACATGCCACACAACACACACACACACACACACACAACACACACACACCACACACACACACAACACACACACACACACACACACACACACACACACACACACACACACACACACACACACACCCCACACACACACACACACACACACACACACACACACACACACACACACACACACACACACACACACACACACACACACATGCCTTTCTAGCCCCTTGCCATCAAAACAATTACCCAACTCCTACACTAACACTAACCTAACCTATTTCTACAAAAAAAATTAAACATAGTCCCTTTAAGCTCAAACAGCCCTTTAAGGGTCTGTCCCAAAGTGAGACAGACAAAATGTCTCTACCTCCAAAAACATCCCACTCCTAGGTCTTAATCAACTTGGTTTCTCACAAAAATGGTTGTACAAGTACACGCCAGAGCAACACAACCACACACACAAAATACACACACACACACACACACACACACACAACACACACACCACAAAAACAGACAAACTTGCATGCGTCACCCGCTCTCGAAGCCAAGCTGAGGTTTTTAAACTTCATTATAAAGAAAAATAAAAGTTTTTAAAGATTAAAGTTCCTAAGTCTCTCCCATGCTCAGGTAACATAAAACGTGATATTGTCCTTGGCAGCGAATAGATTTTCTTTGTTACTTTTACTATAGAGTAAGAGAACTTGTAGCACTAGTAGATGTACTGCGCTGAACTCACCCCAGTTAAAGACCATATCCTACCCCAGTCCCTGCCCACTTCAGGCCGAGGGGTCCTCTCCATTTTCTTCTACTCCTTCTCTTCCGCTTTTTCACTCTGTGTGCCTCACGCTCATGACCATTATCTCTCTCTCTCTCTGTATCTCTGTGTCTCTCTCCCTCTCTCTCTCAGTGCAGACATCTTAGTCCCATAATCCACCTCTAAGAGGATTCACACTGGCCGAGGGATAGAGTGAGGGAGATAAACAGAGAAATAAAATGATTGGTAAACATTTTTTTTAAAGCAAAAAGCTTTTTTTTTTTAGGTTCTAAATTAAATTTCATTGTTATATCTTTTGTAAATTCATATTTTTCTTTTTCTTTTACATTTTCCTAAACATGTACTGTGATTACGAGATAGAGATGTCGTGGAGAACAAGAAGTTAGAGGGTCATATTTTGTAAACTTAAATAGAAAAGGAACAGACTCATAGCTCAGAAGTATATATACTGTATGTCATGAATCAGCATAAAACGCCAACAGCGGCTACAGTGAATCACCAACAGGCAGAATAATCCTGCTCAAAGCCAGTGGTAATGAGGGCTGATGGGAGTGGGACTTGCAAGGGGTGTTGATCCTATTACAGAAGCCAAGCCGCTCTTCACATCTTTATGCCCCTGACGGTGGCTCGACGCACATGGTCTCGTTGTTGTACAAAAAAAAAAAAAACTGCTGATGAAGAAAGCTAAATAATTTGTTTTACACAAATATCATGTCACAGCTAATCAGTACCCTGTTAAATAAAAAATATATATTATTATTTCATTTTCAACAGTGCCTGAGCCCACACTCACACACTGCACTCTGCCCTTGAAGAGGCCTTATACAGATAAAAACAGTATCCTGTTCTCAAATGATACAGCACATAACACAGAAGACAGGGCAGTGTGTTTTACTTGTGAACCCATACAAACTGAATTCCAAATCTAAACTCTCAGGTGTATTTTTTAGTGTAGTTTTTTGCCGTTGTGCCCATAGACTGTATGGCTGTGCCTGATAGTTCCTGCTGAATGCATGTGAGAGAAACAGTGCGGTCGAGGCCACATGGTGGCACCATGTCTCAACTTAATTACCTGCTGGCCTTGACAGCCATGATAATGAGATTCTCCACTGAGCTGCTCCCGAGAAATGATGCAAAGAACAAATAACTCCAATGAATTACAAAGCAAGAAGGTAATATAATGTGATGTGGGTAACAGAAGGCATTGAAGCCAGAAAAAGTAACTTCAAGTAACAAATAGAGCAGAATGAATCAAGAGAAAGTCTGCTAACCGATGGCTAACCAGATGGGTCTTTGTAATCTGGCGCCACAAACCATGGCTAGAAATGTAAAGCATTTAAAGGTGCTCCGAGGAACTTTCAGTTTGTGTTCTTTCTTGCACCCCCCTTTGGACAAAAGCCTGTAGTGTTTTTACTACGCTGGCTGTAGTTCCTGGGTAAGCGTATCCATGACAAAGGCATTAAGAATAACTAAAAATAGCATTCTTTGCACTGATGGACTAGTTTGCTGTCACATGTGATGTTTATGATCATCAAAGGAAAAAATTGTATATTATAAAAAAATATGTAGGGGAGAACGGGGGAATCTGAGACATCGGGTAACGTGAGCCACCCCCTGTATCTAGGCAACGGAAAACATTTGTGGTCATGTGAGATATATGTTTTCAAGCCCCTCTCATTTCCCCATGGCCCTGAAAGAGAGAACCTCATTGTGCTGTGGTAAGCATGTTTTTTTCACCAAAATAGGTATTTTGCATGTAAAAGTAAATTTTCTTGCTGTCAACTTAATCAACTGTTGTGCCAAAGCAAATGTATTCACGTAAAAAAAACTTCTATCATACGTGTTGACGAACTACCAACATATGAAACCATGTGATGCTGATAATTGAAGATTAGCCTGAAATGCGAAGAGAGGTAGTTTTTTCTCAAATTATGGTGGTGGGTGAAAGTGAGCCAAATGCTGTGGGGAAAAGGGAGCCACTGTCTCCCTTTCCCCCACCATGTTAAGTTTAGTCTTAAACATATTTTAATGTAATATTACATGACATATGTTTTATTTTAATGTCATACACATTGTAGAAAAGCCATCATGCCAAGGAAATACACCAGGAAGACGACCTGGGGCAACTGCACGGAAAGAGCACCTTCTCATCTTTCCCTGTAACCTTCAGGGCTGGAATGTAGAGTAGGCCTATTGTAGAGTATGACAGGCTGATGTTGTAATCCAGTTGGGTCTCCTCCTGTGTTCTGAGTCCCAGGCTGTTCTCGCTGGTTCTGATTTTCCTATGCTTTGACCCCCAGACACTAGCTGGCTCTAAGGGAACACAGGACCACTATCTATGGTCCTGTGTTCTGACCATAGATAGTATAATAAACCCCCAGACTGTGTTCTAATCTAACTGGTTCTATCTTTCATTTGAATCTTATTAAAACCTTTTGAATTATAATATGTTGTATTTGATTTTGTTCAGAGTTACTTTCAAGTGTTTAGAAAATTTGCTTTGCTTAATTGACCAAACCCCATCATTCTTTTACTAGTCCGACATTAGTTCTGGAATGTGTGGCTAGCTTTCAGGATTCTTACTGTTACAATATGTGTTGTTATGGTAGTTTCAGAGTGGAAAAAGTAAGTGGATCAGTTTACCCCACAGCTGGGGTAAAGTGAGCCACATGACAACTTGTTTTAAAACAATCATATTTTCACTGCCCTTTGTCTTGAAAAAATTCTGCTAATGCCCATTTCTAGGAAACATCCTGAATTAATGGGAAATGTGTAAATTTGAGTAATAAATCATTTTAGCTCGCTTAGAGGGGAGCAAATGTAAAAAGTGGCTCAGATTACCCGTTCTCCCCTGTATATTTAGTGTTATATATTCATTACAAAGTTTGAAGGAAGGATGGACATCTGCCTTTTTTTCAGGCAAATCAGCTCCTGAAAAAAAAAAGTTTTAGTATACTTCACATGTTCAGTTATTTCTATTGCTAACTGTGCGCAGAGAGACTTAATGATTCATTTGACCCCATAGTGCAGACATTTATCATACATCACTTAATCAATGCACTCACTGAGTTACCATGATGAATACAAATATAACTGCTACACAGTTTTTCATGAATGTTGTGTTTGATGAATTGGTTTTACCTCTGACTGTTCCCAGGAACAGAGAGACCTGCAGGCCTCTGCTCATGATCAATAGCTGTTGATTTGTGTTTGTTTTTTAAAACATAATTAGAAATCACACTTGCTTTAAACTAACCTTTAGGCATGTGTGTCTTATTTAGCTTATGATTTAAAGCTCACATTATTCAACTTCACATTTGTAAAAATAAATGTATTTCAGATTTTCTTTTTAAAACAACACTGCCTTTGCTTTCAGGGACATTTGTGATTTCTTTCTGACATGTAGTCATCCTAGCCCTTTACTTCCTTTATCGAGGGACTTTTTACTCCCAAAATGAAGCCTGCTGCTGCAAAGGTAATCAAATCATTTTGACCTCATTCTGATGATGCAGCCTTTTGAAATACACTTCATCTTACTAAAGAAAATAAAACTCTGCATTTTAAAAAAACAGTCATCTTGCTGAATTATTCATTATGCGAAAAAAAGGCAGAATAACATTTGTCATGATGTTAAGTGGCTTTTTCCACTGACATGTTGACATGGAGCTAAAAGCAAGAGGCTGAGTGATGGGACAGTGTGTGGGGCATGCAGGACAGACGGGCGGGGAGGGTTTGAGAAGGAGGGGGAATGAGGGTGGAACTTGTTTCGCCTCCTTTCTCTCCTTTACACACATTGATTAGAGCTCACAAGCATAACATGGAGTTCAGATTGATTTACCCGGCTCTCGGTCTCTTGATTAGCAATGCAGGACCTTCGGTTGAGAGTCTGACTGCCTTCATAGGGACCAATCGTGTGTAACTAAGGAGCGAATGTCCATGAAATGAAGAAAACTAACAGACCTGTAAAATGACCAAAAAAAGTCCTCTAATTTTGCATGCAGTGGATGTCCTTTTTATTTAGAATACATTTTGCATCTGCATAAATCTAATAGCTAATTAAACTGTGATACCTGATGCCAAATATCTAATTTAATTAACAGCTAAATCCGAGGGGATTCCTGATAAGTCACTACTTTTTGACCCATATGTTGTATGGCAGGAGAAACAAACTGTTCTTTCTTTTTATAACACAATCACAGAGGAAGATGCGTTTGTCAATTTAGACACACAAGCAAGAAATCAGGCCAGGTGATAGGCAGATGGATCAATTGTTGTTGACAATGTGTTGGTGTTGGTGTTGGTGTGAATGTGTATGACTGCTGTATGTTTGAGGTGGTGGTCGGAGGGGCCGTTAGGCGCTGAATGGCAGCCACGCTTCCGTCAGTCTGCCCCAGGGCAGCTGTGGCTACTATGGTAGTTTACCACCACCAGTATGACTGTGTGTGAATGAATGGAACCTGGAACCCTGTAAAGCGTCTTTGAGTGCCTTGAAAAGCGCTATATAAATCCAATCCATCATTACACGGTACATCTACATCTTTCCAATACTGTCCTTTTATGCTACAATTCCCCACACACAGACACCACACAAGACATGTCAGCTGTTTGTAATGCACTGAATGCTGCAAGGCAAGGCACTGGAGGATCAGTTTCAATCAATTCCAATCAGTATGCATCGCCACTCTGCAAAAGTTATTGAGACGGGTATATCTTGAGCACACCATGATGATGCAATGGTATCCATCAAATTTCTGTCTCCCACTATAACTGCACACAAACACAACAACACACACACACACACACACACACACACACACACACACACACACACACACACACACACACACACACACACACACACACACACACACACACACACACACACACACACAACACACACACACACACACAACACACAAACAGCGGTAGATTTAAAGGTGTAGCCTATAACATTTGGGCTGTAAATCATTTGGACAGACACTGACTCTGTCCTATCCATTACTGCACTCTCCATGGAGTCATATGTCATTTCTACCCAATAACCTGAATGCACTATACAGGAACATACTATATACTTGAACTAAAGTAAAAGCAGTAACAGCTCAAAGAGGTGGCTCAGGCTAACTCAGAGGGTCATGCCTCATCTTCGGTGATAACAGCCTCACATATCATCTTCTGTGATTAAAGGGTACACACATAGTAAGTCAAGTCCTTGGTAACATGTCAAAGTTTGATTGTAGCAAAGAGTTGAAAAATCCAAGACAAAAAGCCAGCCTTAAATGCGACATCTTTCTGTCTACCTTCATTTTATTTAAATTTAAAAAAAATATATATAGGGGAAAGTGGGGTGAGTTGTGCATTTTGGAAGTTGCAAAACCCCTTGTTTCTAGAAAACCGTGGAAGAAATTGGAAATGTGACCACATATTTAAGAATCCTGTAAAGAAGGGAGACACAAGGAATAAGATATAAGCACATTTAAGCTCAAAAAACTGTGTTTTGCCTTTCAAAGTAAAATTTCCATGATCAATGTTTTTTGATTATTGTGTCTGAACAATTATAGACACGTTTGAAAACATTTGACACATGTTTTAGTGCTTTGGTATGCTACACTTTGAGTCTATATAGTTAGCACGATGTCAGCCTAAATTGCTGCATCATGCCTATTATCCAAAATTCTGGGGATGGGGTGATTTGTGCCAAATGGCCTAGGTGAGTTATAAGTAAGTAAGTAAGTAAAATGTATTTATAAAAGCACATTTATGACATTTTGCACTGTCCAAAGTGCTGTACATAGTGCATTCAGTAGGTAAACAATGAAGGTAAAATAACAATAACCAAAATAAAAGACGTAAAGCCCATACATCCACATAAACACAGATAGTAGTGCAGAGGTAAGATAGTTAATGGGGAGGAAACACCAGGGTGTACATATGGGTTTGAGCCTTGATTCAAAGGCAGAAATGTAGGGGGAATCACATTTGTCAGGTGGCAGTTGATTCCACAAGCACGGAGCAACAGTGCAAAGTACATTTCTGAGAGTCGTGCCAGTGGCATGGCTGTATACACTGGTCACCAAAAGAAAGTGATTGTCTACAGTAGCTCAGAAGAGAGTGACATTTCAATTCCACTTAACGACACCACTGATGAGAGTTCAGATGGCCAGAAAGATGATGATGGTGACTTTGTCATTGTGAGCTTTGCAGGCAAAACCACCTAGATCTGCTAGGCCTTGTTTAAGAAAATGTACCTTCAATCTTTGTCAACTATTTACTTTATTTACTTTAAATATACCTTAAATAAGTGATTGTCTAATGGATTTGTCTTGCATTACAGTTTTTGAGATATATATAAATTGGCACAATTCACCCCACCTTATTTTCTCCAAATGCACAAATCACCCCACTACGTGGGGTGATTTGTGCGACAAGACAACTTTTTTTCCGAAAGCTATATTTCTTAAACAGTTTATTCCAGATCCAAAGTTTTTATTGCCAAGGATGCACAACATCCTGAAATATATGTAGATATTTGAGTTGGAGACATAACTGTCAAGGCCTCACTTTAAAATCACTTTCAGTAAAAAGTTGCACAACTCACCCCACTTTCCCCTATATAGATATTAAAAAAAAATACTTAACAAGGCATCCATGATATTTTTTTCAGTAGTATATTCTCCTCCATCACCTCTATGAATGATTTATAAGAAATCCCAGAAGGCTTCGCTTTCCACTGCAGAAAGCTCTAATTAAAGTCCAGAAAACAGAAACATCACCTGCTCTCATTTGCCCACCACTGCCTCTGTCAGGTTGCCTGAAGGGAGCTCTCACCTACACTTCCACACCGCAATGTAAAGAAGTAAGTTAACTCAGGTAAGGCAGACTATTTATACAGAATGCACTGTGCATTGAGCTCATTCATTTATCTACAAAGCAATGTTTCGTGAAATATATCATCACAATATCAAGATCGAAATGCTATATCAAATCCGATTATTGCGGTGCATGGCATACATAACGTATATGCACGTTAAAGGGGTTGCTTGTGGTGAATTTTTAGATTTTATTTGGCCAACAACTTCACTGTTTTGATTCACTCTCACAGCTCTCGTGGGCTTTATTTTCATGAGCACAGCAGACTCCAAAACGAGCTGTATGCCATACACAGCAATAAAAGGATTTGATATATAGCTGTTACAATCAGCGTCTTAGCAATAACATTAATTGCTGATTGACAGCTTTGTCATGTAATAATTCTAAAGCCATAAAACTGTTTGCCATCTGGTATTTGTTTGAAGCATTTTCGATCTTGATATTTTGATGATATGATGATATATTTGACGAAACATTTGATCGGTTGTTAATATGGATGTATGTATTGATTTGAGCAACTTTCAATGCAAACGATGCATATAAATCATTTGTATTGTAATATCAAAAACACCCTTTACAGAGCAGGAAATCAGAGCTCTGTGTGTCGGCCGGACATTTGTTTGAGTTAAAGCTTAACTGTTGTTGGTGAACATGACGGTGACAGGTACATCCTGAACCCAGCAAAGCTCCTTGCTGCTCCATCCCTCCTTCCCCTACTCCTCTGATTTGTGTGTGTATGTGTGTGTGTGTGTGTGTGTGTGTGTGGGGGGGGGGGGGGGGGGGTACGTGCGCGTGTGTGTGCGTGTGGGCATGCGTGTGTGTGTTTGTGTGTAAAAAACTGGACCTCAGAAAAGATATAATCCCTCCATGAATGAATAGTGCAGGGACCAAATAAATATAGAGATAGCCTACAAGTCAAAGCACTCAACTTAATAGGAGGATGGAATAAAATCCCATGGAGTAAAAGACTTGTCCTCAAAGGTAATGTGAGAGTCATTGTTGGCATTACATGGTTCCTACATCTTAATGCAAGTTAAATTTAAGACTTTTCAAGAGCTTTTTAATGCCACTTGAAATGAAATTTAAGACCAACGACGCAATCACCAGAAAAGGAAAAAGGTATTGTCTCGGTGTTCAGACACCACAGTAACTCTGCTTTCAGCGTAGACGTCATTATCTGTATCTGTTCAACCAACAAAATAATCTGTATATGTATCTGTATTCGGATATGAAGCCGGAAATGATTTTTTATTTTTTTTTTGCAATTATTGTCCCATCAGTGCATCAAATGGATTTAATATTGGCATATACTTTATTATGAGATACATTTCTACCTCAGACTGTTTCTCTCTCTCATTATAAGCACTTGACATATCTCTGAGAAAAGAAACACATTTTTTTTTTTTTTCCTACCTTTATTTAACCAGGCAAAATTGCTTGAGGTCAAATGACCTCTTTTCTGAGCATGGCCTGGCCAAAATGGCAGCAGCTAGAATGAATAAAATACAAGACAGTAAGAAAGCACAGACATGAGAAAACAGAGACAAATACATACATTTCAGTGGGTGAAAAAGAAGAACAGTTTTCAGACAATGATAAAGTGCTACTCAGTGAAACATTGACACACTCCAAAATTCTCCATTAAAAAACATGTGAGCCGAGTTTTAAAATCATTCATAGTGACGAGTTCTTGTAATTTGAGTGTTTTTTGTAAAGTGTTCCAGGCGGAGGGAGCAGAGTACATAAAAGCCCTCTTCCCAAACTCAGTACGAGTTCTGGGGACAGAGGTGGAAAGAAAGTCCAGAGAGCGTAAACTGTATGATGGATTTGATTTAAAAGTGAGGTATGTGCAGAGATATGAGGGGAGTAGTCCAGTAATTGCATTGTAAATGAAGGTGTACCAGTGAAGAAGCCTGCGAGCTGACAAGGACAGCCAGCCTGTGGCTAGATAATAGATAGAGTTTATCATGGAGGCCTTCTGTCAAACTCCATTAACCGCTGACAGATTTTGAAGGACTTCATTTGAGTGAATAAACACGTTTGATTTTTGACTGATAGCAGTCCTCCAACTGTTTTCACCCATATACCAGATGTTTACTGACCGTCATATTCTTTCCGTGCAGGTTTTTTTCTTGCACACACCAAAGCATAAAAAAAATGCAATATTTTGTCAAGCCGAAATTAATTTTTAAAGTATGGCAGTTGAATTTGAAAAAAAAAAGCCTCAGACAATTATACGGTTCTTTCTTGGTGGTTCTGTGGAAGGGTGAAAAATCAAGAGCAACAGGAGAAGAACGGTCATCTAATAGAGAGATAGAAAGCAGCTCGCAAAGCCAAAAGAATACAGCTCTGTGGGGCTTTATACTATGGGCTTAGAGCTTTGGACAAAATGCTAACTTTAAACAAGTTAACATACTCAATTTTCACCATCTAAGTTTGGGCATTTCAACATGCGCTAGATATTTTGAACTTCACAGAAAGTAGGCTACAACTGAGGCTAGTGGGAGTGCTTTTCATTTTGCAGGTATTAACTAAATTGTAATATTTTACTCAGAAGAACCACAGATGTTGACCTTATGGTGGCGCTAGATGAAAAATTAAGAGATGATCTAAGTCTGTAGAATCCATAATATGGGAATCATGTATGTATTTTATTTTCATGTAGTATATTTTACAGTAAAGCTGTACAAAATGTAATTGCAATAGTTGTTTAGATGTTTCAGTCTGGACCAAAGTGGTGGACTGACCAACCAACAGCCTACATTGACATCCCCATTGCATCGGTGCTAGTGTAACAGTGTAAATAATTACTTGGCTTAGATGTTAAATTCCTGTCAAACTTGGGACTGCAACTAAAGGTTTTTTTGTGTATTTTATTTTGAAAGTCTAGAGCGGAAGTTGGTTTTACCCTTAATGCTGGGCATTTTGCTTTGCGTTCAGAAACAAAATGTCGTCACTCTGTTGGTGAGTTGCTGCTCTGTTCGCTCAGACATAAAGTCAATAATAAGTGAAAACTACGGTTCATATGATGTGTAAAATATCAGCATTTGTTGTATATCATGCTTGACTAATGAGGCATCTTTAAAACCAATAGTTTTGTTGTTTTGTGACGAATTGTTGCCGTGGTGTTTGAAGAGTCTTTGGGCTAGCAGCCAACATGTGTGAGGTTGTACTAGCTAGTTACTTTCAGCACGGGGTGCACGTGACCTCTATGCTCATGCCAAACTCCTCTTTTTATTTGTAGAGTGAGATGAGACGAGACTTTTCAATTAATGCACATTGGTTGTGTTGCATTCCATGTTGCAGGTATGTTTATTTGTGTTGTTTTATATGCAATGTTGTTATGTGTAATTGATATTTGGGTGCTCTTTTAGATAGGACATTTTATGTTTTTATATTTTATTTACAAGCATGTTTTAGAACCAAAATGTTATACCACTATACGATCAATGTCAGAAACAAAATGTCGTCACTCTGTTGAGCGAGATGAGACGAGACTTTTCAATTAATGCACATTGGTTGTGTTGCATTCCATGTTGCAGAATAAAAACCAGTGCAGTACTCCACCCAACCTGTCCTGAGGTCCTGTAATTCAAACAGCAAGAGATTCAAGATATCTAGCAGAAGAATTATAACAAAGGTCACACTAGCAGCTAGCGTAGCTAAAATACAATGGGTCCTGAGGAATAACAACTTGTTCTCTGATTCATAGAATTTTTTTTCTTTCTTAGCACCACCTGGATGGATCGATGGACCAACGGATAATATTGATTTGTAGGGTTCATGTCAGACCTCAGGCTCTTTAAGGGTCAAACAGCTGCGGTCAAACTGACTAAATACCAGTGACCTGTTGTTAAATCCTGTTAGCGTTTGAACTCAAGCTTAACTCAAACATGCTGCCAGCCCAATGAAATGTTCCAGCCTTAATACAGTAACATTCACCTTCACATACTACATCTGACCATAAAAAGAATCTAGTTAGGATGCAGTATGCTACACTTGGTACATACTTTTACTCATTTATTTCATCATAACATTGCGACTTGATCTTGCCTCTTGCTTTATATCCGGTGGTTTTCATACGGAGAGTCTGTCCATGTGACGTCACTTCCGTTGCGCACTGCATTGTGGTTCAGAATCGCACAAAAAGGATGCTGTTTTCAACACAAAAATCCGTGCCGGATCTAGTAGACATCCGGGTATTTTTAAGCATACTAAATCGACCACAAGAATTGGGACATCCTAAATCTTTTTTTCTACTATACTAAATAGCAGAACGTATATTGGAACGCAGCCGATCTGTCTTTGGCCGCGTTTCCCAGAATCCCAAAGAGCCTCTTTGGGCTAAGTACTACTTTGGAGCGCTCGTAAGAACGCTGTGAAAGAAGAATGCGTTTCCCAGATTCCTTCTTAGCGAAAGTAGTACTTTCACTAAGATGGAACTGTACGACGGCGCTGACCCACTCTTTCAACCTTCTTAGCGACCAAATCGTCAGTGATCATGCTGCGTCAGGGAAATTTATTTCCTCCACTTTTCGAAATAATAAAACAATGTTCAATGCGGACCTGGCGCAATAAACATAAACTAATAGTAGAGAAAAAAATGTTTTAATGAATTACACGTTTACGTTTTCCACACACATGTGAGTTTATAGTACTACACATAAAAAAACATCCACAACCCTGTGGCATTTGACAGATATCAAGGAAACAGATTTAATTGAACTCAGCTGAACCTCATCCAGAGCGGCTCCACCTGCTATAAAGGCGTTGCCAAAGTCCCGCGGTGAGAAACCATGGCTGCATTACAACAGCCTCGCCGTGCGCGAAGCCAGACGGTTTACATAAATGCATACGTGCGTCGGCACTTCTCCCCACTGGACGTGCTATCAGACCGGGCCGTCCAGGCAAAGTACCGACTGCCCCGGCCGTGCGGAGATCCAACGGCTGATCACTCTGGTGTCTCCACACATAGACATTATAAAGGGTAGACGCCGCATTGGGCGTTGAGCGCGAGAAATACGGGCGCCATCTTGGAAGGGGCACACGTTCCACTCAGTGTAGTCTGTTTGGCAGGAGCAATGAACTGTCAGCGCATGTAATTAATCGTATCTCATTAAATACCAAACTGATTTTCACGCGGTTTTCTTTGCTGCAAAGATCATACATCTAGCTAAGATACAGGGCACACGTTTCGACGTGTTTTAATATTCATAGTGGGCTTAACAGTCATAGAAGATTCTGATATGATATTAACCAGACGTCCGAGTCACACACTTCGTCCGGGAGGAGATTGAAACGGAGGATGTGTTTCTGCTTGGGGAACATATTGAGGAGGAGACACAGTTTGGCATCGACAACCACCATTCCGACTTGTTGTCATTGGTTGTGTCTGTCTTTCACAAATTAAGGCTGCACCACATTGCCAAACTCGCCTTGCTTTAATTTCTCTTCGGAGTAAAATGCGATTGTAAGGATGGTTAACTTTATTTATGCATATTATGCATATCATTTGAGTATTATTGTTTGCTGTTGTTGTTTGATTTTCCCTTAATTTAATACTTTTGATTGCTGTGGTTTTGTAGGCTATTGAATGTGTTTTTAAATGTACCGCGCTGCAAGGCACGCATTGATTTCCTGTCTATGTCTGAGGAACCAACTCGAGACTAGACTGAACTTGGTATTCCCCCCTAGTATAGAACATTGGACAACCAAGAAGACTTTGCTTTTAAATAATCCCGTCCTCTTTTAAGAGGCAATTGTCTAACAAGCTTGTGTTTTAAATTAGAGAAATAAAACATATTTTTACATGAACACTCATGTTGTCCTTCTCTTTTAATGAGATATTATATACACTGGTTTTTATTTATATTTAATGCCTTCATGGGAAACATCCACCCTTCATATGTACCATGCTCGACTACTCCTCCTAAATTTCCCCGAGCTAACTCCAGTTTAGGAATAACTGCCTTTTCATGTATAGTGCCCCTAATTCATGGAATGCTCTGCAGAGCAACTTAAAAATTACTGCTCTACTCTTGGTTTATTTGAATCTATGATTTCTGAATTTTACACATCTGACTGTAGCCTAACTGTTTTAGCTGAATTCATTGTTCATTTAGTATTTTATTTTTGCTCTTGTTTTGTATTTTGTATAGGCCTACTTTATTTAAATTAATATATTTTATCCTATTTTATTTCTGTTCTCTGTTTATGTTATCCCTGTGATTGTCTTTATTGTGTATGCTCGTCACTGTAAATTAATAAATATATTTATATATAGCCTAATCATATATTGTTAACTTATTAAAATAGCTGACTTTACTGCCCCTATCTGTTTCTGCTTCTCTATCATATTTAGTCTAAAGTGTGTGATTTGCAAAATACCTATCATAGCCTACATCACATAGGCTATCATAAAGGTGACCAGACGTCCCCATTGTTGGTTGCCTGTCCCTGTAAACAGAAACAACTACCTGTTCCCGTTTTGTTGACACCTCATAAGGTTTTTCAATCAGATTGCTAGTCAAACTGGAAATGTCTCCGTTTTCCCCCTTTTCGGGGGATGTTCCTCGTTTTGATCTCGGACGTCTGGTTACTTATATCATATCAGAATCTTCTATGACTGTTAAGCCCACTATGAATATTAAAACACGTCGAAACGTGTGCCCTGTATCTTAGCTAGATGTATGATCTTTGCAGCAAAGAAAACCGCGTGAAAATCAGTTTGGTATTTAATGAGATACGATTAATTACATGCGCTGACAGTTCATTGCTCCTGCCAAACAGACTACACTGAGTGGAACGTGTGCCCCTTCCAAGATGGCGCCCGTATTTCTCGTCAGCGCCAATAGGCAGTAGCGGCCAACGAGGCGTCTATCCTTTATAATGTCTATGTCTCCACACACATGCAATTTTTCCTTCAGCCCCCCGGAGATGCAGCTTCTGGCTGCGCTGCGTTTTTAAGAACATATCAACCTCTTCTGAGGTCCAACAACCCCCAGCCCCTACCCCTTTACCACCAAGCACTGATCACCCACAACCACCACATCACCCATATACTCTCAGGCCTGAAGGCTGAAATAAATAAACAGAACCAGCAGATGTAGGCTACATGTAACGTCCTGCACACTATGAGTATTGCTGCAGTGTCCGAGTGCTTTACCTGAAAGTCTGGCACTGGAATGCTGTTGAAAGGGCGCACTATACGCACACGTCATTAACCTACGCTTAGATAAATTACAAATTGCCTGGGACTTTTTGTTTCTATAGGTTTGACACTCTCATTTCAATGCAAAATGATACACACAATACATGGTTGAAAAGGAAACCAAAGTAGTTTATTGAAACCATATGGGGGAGGGGTTACTCTGCGCTGTCTTTACTGGGCGTCTGCATCACCTGCAACGAAGGGAGATTGATTAGTGAAACCTTCGCACTCTTCCTTTTTGTTTGGTTCTGGAACTCCTGCCACTTCTTCCTCACAGCACGCCAGTCACGCAGGCCACATGGGATGGAGGGGGACATATTTTCGGCTATGGCCTGCCTAACACGGTTCTTCACCGTGATGTTCTTTTTGCCCCTTGTTCCCCCGAATAAAACTGCCCGGTGCTGCCAGACCTCGTCCACTAACGCCCATCTCCTCCGCGGTAAACGACGGTGCCCGCTTGTTTCTTTTTCTGCCGCTTTCTTCCACTCTCACATGTGTGTGCCTATCCACGGGGTATATATGCGCTAATGGGCTTGATTACTACTTGGATACACTTGTTGCCCCCCCCCCCCCCCCCGCACCCACACACCCCCACACACACACGATACATGCGTAGCCTAATTCCACCTGTGTGGGGGAGACCACGGGGCGCTGTGTGTGACTTATGCGCTGATAAAGAGGTGGGTGATCGATTCGCCTGGCATCGATTTATTCAGTTTCAGCACGACCGCGGTGGACAGCTCCCACCAAAGAGGCTCTTTCGCTTCGTCTTACGCGCTCTCCAAAGAAGGCACCAAAGAAGCCATCTGGGAAACACCCGTATCTTAACGCTCGTTCTTTGGCGAACCCTTCTTTCGACCCTTCTTTGGCCCCAAAGAACGATCGATTCTGGGAAACGCGGCCTTTGTCATCCGTATTCACGGCATGTCGCTGCTTCCAGCAAGATGATGACGTGCCGAATGAATGTTTTATGAACGTGTGAGTCCCTCTGCGTTCCTCCTCTCTCTCCCTGCCCATGACGTCAAAGGGGATTTATTTGAATTTCTGTCAATTGCATTATCCATACTCACTCTTCACAGCCCATACTGTGGCTTGCTCCAGTCCTCATTGTTGAGAAAGAGATAAGGCCGCCTTCATCGCAGCAACACAGACGCACCAAAGGCGGGGGAAAGAGGCAAAGGAAGGGCATTGAAAGACACGAGACATTTAATCTGGAAAAATCTCCTATTTGAGAATTTTGTTCTCAGTTTAACTTCTTTGACATGTTTTATGACTTTAAAAAATAAAAATAATCATGGTCACCAGCCTCTCCTTACTTCAACATATAATCTATGGTGATAAATCAATCTCAGCTTTCATGACACACAAATAAAATGAAAACTAGTTTACAAATATGAATTTATATATAATAAGAATAAAGAAACAACTTTTGACAGACATGACTGTGCAAAGTAAGATTTTTTAAAAGCATATTTGAACAGGGTAATGAACTTGAAGTGATTAATACATTCATGTAGTGTAGTGTAGCGTTTCTGTATGGCGACTGTATGGATTGAAATCAATTGACAAGGTTATGTCCATTTTCTTGTTACGTTCTAGATTTGTTCCGTGTCGTGACAATGACTATGACATCAAGTGTCAAATTCATTGTATGGATTGGGAATAGAAAGGCCTTAATCACACATCAAACACAGTTGATCACACTTCAGTGTCTTTCACACTGAATTAGAGCAGCTGTATTAGCGGCTGTGGCTGCTCTCAGCAGGGCTCTGGAGCATGACATTGAGCATCCTGCTAATTAGCTTGACATTGGCGACAGGTGACAAACACCATGGCTCCCCGACGTCAGGTTTTAATGACCGTCAAAGAGGGTAATGTTAGAACCACTTATGTGTACGTAAGAGCTTCAAGCTGGGTGTTTTTTGGGTCAAGCAGAAACAGTCCCTACGTTCCGATCCCAATACTTCCCTATTATTTAGTATGCCAGAAAAAGGTGTAGGATGTAGGATGTCCCAATACATACATGTCAATTGCAGTATGCTGAAAATACCTAGATGCCACATCAACTCCAATTGCAATTTAGAGTATTCGTCTTTATTCTTGACATTTCTCGACATAATGAAAAAAAAAATCATCCTTATCAGATTTGTATTCTCTCCTGCTGTGGCCCTAAAACTCTTCTGTACTTTAGTATGTAGTGTAGGAAAAGAAAAAGCATGTTATTTGGAACGCATGGAGTATTTCAACATGCAGACAATGACATTTAAGAATGACAAAAGGAAACATGATCAAGTTCAGTTCCATTTTTTTCCAAACCTCTTGGCACACAGATGTCCTTATACCAACCTGTAAGAGTTGCTATGGCAGCGACAATGTCATGATCCCTAACTGGCTTCCCCACAGCCCAGCATCCAGACAGCCTCACCTCAAAGCACTGCAAGGTAATAACATTGGATTTATTAGATTGAACACATGACGATCATTGAACATGAACTGGTTTGCTTCATAAGATGCTTTTTCCAGCTATAGTGTTGCCATGTGATGTTGCATAGTCGTGTTGACACAGGTTGGAGATTTTTAAACAGAGAACAGTATTAAAACCTTTTCTTATTACACCTCAGTGTGGTGTTTGTATCTGACAGTTTTATAGCTCTGTGAGAGTGGACATTGCAGTATATTTTCTTTTTACTCACATCACAGTAACTTTGATTGGCTGTAATGCTTTATGTCTTAGCTGGGAGCGGTAGTGTATTTAGATTTCAAGCTAAATGGCCAAAATCGACTTGAATTTCCACTGTTTGAGTTACCTTTAGACAACAGTTTTTGTCAAAATCAGTGAATATCTCCTAAAGCTCCCCTACGTATACTGTTTGTAAGCTGAAACAAAATCAAGTGGTAATACGCAGACTAGCCTCTGTAAAGGGGCATGTCGCTGTGTTTAAATACCAGTTTACAGAGCCAGTATTAACAATGGAATTTATTTTCAGCGCGCAAACAGCGCACACACAGTACATACAGGTAGCGGATTGGAGAAGATATTCACAGATTTTTGACAAAAAGTGATTTTGACAACAAGCATTCTCCAGAATCGCACCAGAACCACATTTAACTACCACGTATACTTGCGGGTGCTTTATACTGTCGGCAGTCTGCACAAGATTATAAATGATAAATGTGTCAAGTATATAGGCATGGGGAGTTACCCTGTTTTATACAGTGCATGAATCATACAGCGTTCACAAAACACTTATGAGTCTGAGCATTATAGCGTAACACATGAGTAACTCATGCAAATGGGTCTGTACTTATGTTATCTAATGCAGCACCTCCAGAAATGATTTCAATGAGATATGTGTTGGCTTCTACATCCTTCCTTCTCCAAAGGCTGAAGTCTACAAAAAAACAACATCATATGATAAGCCATTGGTTCAGTCCGGTTGAGTTTATTGCTGTTCCGCCTGCCATATCATAAGCCACCACGACATTTGATTTGTTGCAAATAGAAAAAACCAAGGGGCAACACTGTGACCCAGCATAAATATACAATAGGACAACCATCAGCAGAAAATAAAAAGCAATCCATAATTACTCAATGAACAGGCTAAAAATGGACTAATAGATAAACTGACAAAGGTTCCAGTGAGAAACATATACAGCCCGAGGGAAAAAATTAAGAGACCAGTCTGGATTTTTCTCAAATCTTTATCTCTACATTACTCAATGGAAATGCTCTAAATGACAATATTTATATTGCGAATTTGGTAGCAATGTTGTCAGTACTTTATATTATTGAATCAAATTGTTCATTTTACTCAAACATACAGTATGCCTCTATAGAGTAAGACAAGAGACACTGAACATTATCGAACGGTCTCTTCATTTTTTTTCCAGAGCTGTAGCTTTCTACATGTAACAATACCCAGCCACAAATCACATTGTTGCTTGACATGACCCGGTAACCAAGGCAACAATGTATGCTCATTTGTGAAGAGTAAAGGGAGATTCCTTCCTGCACAGATGAAGGTGAAGAGAGAACACACTAAGGGGATGGAAAAACTCCAGACCAAGAATGGCTGCTGGGGACTTCTTCAGTGATTTTCTTTTTCCCATAATCCCTCAGCGTGTAGCCTATACAGCAAACCATAAGCCCCATACTCCCACTCTAAAGTTACAGTTATCTCCGCCCACCGTGTGTGCTTAATTACTACTGAATGTATTCTGTATCATTTGCATGTCAATGACAAAAGGAATACGCACATGTGTGCTGTCATTTTTGAAGCATTGGAAAGCTCTATTTACTGTAACTATTAGGATTATTAACCATGGTATCCTCATTCCTATAGCAACAAGGAGACCTACAAGGAAATTACTGCTTTAAAACTGAATTCTATAAATTAGTTATTGTTCATTATATGAGCCAAAGTTAAAAGGCAATCTTTTAAATAAAATCTTTTAAAAAAATATGATTTTTTTGTCTGCTCAGTCATTATTCTTTTCATATCTTATTCATCAAGTCAAATGTGCAATGAGTTCTGGTTCAATGAGCTTGATAAGCATGACATCACTTTATTTTATGTTTCAAATGGAAGCATCAAAGGTTTTAACTGTGGATATATTGTATGCATCTTTAGGTGCAGAAAGTAAAACTGATCAAGAATCCGGTCATGTTAACAATATCTATTTATTATTATTTATTTCAAAGCCCAATATTACACAAGTTGATAGTGAGTTGCATCTAATACGTACCATGGCACCTTTTACTTATTATGCAGAGTCCCTCTAACAGTGTTTATATCAGCGGATTGGATAATATGTTGAGGAAAGGTCCTAAAGGCGAAAGCTAACCAGGGGCCATTTTGAGGTGTCATGTCAGGACAGCTTACATACAGTTTAAGACATTAGGTATATACTTTGATATGTACTAAGTGACAAATCCAAGGAAAACGACCATCAGATGTCTCAGTACTAGGGTTGCAAAGGGGTGGAAAGTGTCCGGTAAATTTCCAGAAACTTTCCACGGGAACTTTCGCTCGGGAATTTTGGGAATATTCAAAATTGGGAATTATAGGAATTAACTAAATGGCGGTCATTTAAATGATCCAAACATAAATCTAAACATATAAACATTATGTTTTGTCATAGGCATACATCCATGCAAACTAATACAATTAAAAAACATTACATTTACAGATTTATTTGTAAGGAGAACTTTATCAAGTTTTGATTATTTTATGAACGATCAATAATTTCATTGAACAACAAAAAGATGAATGTTGAGTAAAATATTACTCATCTGTCTCACCCCATCCATTCAATAAATGAAGTAAATTGCCCCCCATGTGATGGAGGAATGCACAGTGCATGTAGGGGGCGTGGCCTCTGTACCCCTGCATTAAGCAGTGTGTGCAACCTGCCAAGCTTACTTGCATGAAATCTGGTTGTTTTAAATCAAGATTATGCTAAAATATATGTTCCCAAACTATGTTTAAAATGACTGTTTAAGCCTCTCTAAACCTAGTCTAGTAAAAATCAATATATGATATCAAGTTGGGTTTCTCAATAGGCTTTAAAAAAATCTGATTTGAAATTAAATGTTCATAAATATTTTAATACTTAGTTGAAAAAACAGCTTGTTACTGTCTAGAACGTTTGCCAGGACTGAAATAACATAGTTAGAATGACTTAGTGCATTTGGGTTGCTTTAAATTGAGTAAATTCCTGTTTATTCCTGTTAATTCCCAAAATTCCCGTTAATTCCCATAAATTCCCATTAATTCCCATGGAAAGTTTCCAACTTTGAAAATTCCCGGAATTTTGCAACCCTACTCAGTACAAGCATTTGGTCTGTCTTTCCTTTCCCTTCAGCTGGGTTGAGATCTGCTTCATAGCATATGATTCACCTAATTTTCATACCCATGCAAAGTACATACGGTACATGTACTGTATCTAATCTCTTAATCGCTCATTCACATGCAAACACATATCCTTTATGTTTTTAAAAAGAGGAGCGTAACCATCCTACTAAAGCAAGAAGCAGAGAACAGAAGAGGCTGACAGAATGATTGTGAATATTATGTAACAAAGGAAAATCTCACATAATAACTGAGCTCTGAAGCACGGAAGTAAGCTTTTAACTGGATTGAAATAAATAGCCTTTCGGGTGTCAGTTAGCATTTGCCAAATATGCAACTTTGTAATGACAGTCAATTATTTGCACTTGCCAAGTCACTCCAAATTGCTTCAATTACTGAATATTTCACTTATTTATTTTTTTATGCACACAAAAGGATTTTCACTCTTGCCAGGGTCATTTCACAATAGCTTCTGCTGCTTCTAACAGTAAGAGGAAGAGAGCGGCAGAGACAGACCTATTAATAATTCACATGAGAAGGAGGAAGAAGAGGTTAGATCCCTCCATGAAATGGCTGTCAACGCCTCAAATTGTAGTGACTGCACGTCCACTGGGAAACATGCTCACGACACAATATTTTTAGTGTTCACTAGCAGAGTGTGTGTGTGTGTGGGGGGTCTTAATGCATACTACAATACACTGTCTTTCCTCTGCTTGTAATCCTTTGACACCTCAAATGACAACCTAACCTGACAAGTGCCAGAAAGTATCATGTTAGCCGCACATTTCTCTATGCAGTCGTAAGTGGTAAGTACATTTTTCCATTTCTCAGTGGGGCAGATTTGGTTTGTTGTAGACCCCCCCCCCCCCCCCCAACACTTATAATTGTATGTAGCCCCATTGGTAATAGTCTAGCAGCAAGTGCTCAAAAAAGGCTTTAGTTTTCGAGATACCCCTACCCGAGGTAGAACAAACCTCAACAATGTTTTTTCTTATCTTTAGAATGTCCTGTTCATGAAACTGATTGTTGAGCATTTTTATCTTTGGGGGAAATGTGTTTTTTTGGTTATTCTTTAGAACTACCCCACTCCCTCAAAAAGAGCCAAATTAGGCCATTCCGAATAGGGGATATGTGACAAAAAAGTCCATAACTTGGGAATGCACACTCTTTTCTTCATCAGATTTGCTGAGGTACTAACCAGGTGTCTGTCCCACATCACCAAAAAGTTAAAATGTAATTTAGCAAAACATTTATTGAAATAGGGTCCTGTATACATAGCTTTAGTTTAGACGGAAATTGTACTTTTGTTGTGATAGGAAAAGAGGGTTCCTTTACTTTTCTCTCACATATCACCAAAACATAAATCCCTACCAAATATACCATTTATGTGTTGTCTAGGATGCTATTAAACAATAACCAGTGGTTGTATGAAGATATCTATTACAGTTAAATTTCTAATGAGATTTCTCTAGAAGTACTCCTGCACTGAAATAGCCAAATTTGGACATTACGAATGGGGGATAGGTGGCATAATAGCCTATAGTCCAGCAGATATGTGAATGCATTGTGCTTTGGCACACTGATAGAGCATGCCCTAAGGAAGATTTTTTGCTAAAGGGCCATCGCCAATTTTTCCTATGGCGCCCACGGCGGCCATCTTTGAAAATGGGCAGCAGCAACTGTTATAATACCAGTAGCTTGGGTTGTAGAGCACCTAGGATCATGATTATGGTGTCTAATCCTACATTTTCAAGGATGGACAAGGCAGTGGTGCTATTTAAAACATGCTAGAAAGTACCCAACTTCATATATCTGGCATTCAGGGAACTAAATTGTGGTAAAACCTTCAAATATTAGCGGAGTTATGCATATTTTCATGAATTACATAATCAGTTCATGAGTTGTATGCTGACCTTCTATGCTTACAAGTAAATGTCTATTTCAAAGCCTGACCAATACATCAGTTTAGCCTGTTTGAGTGGTGTAATTGCTATTATATCTGTGTAACCCACTCTGAGTAAGTCAATATTGCTCTAGGTTCCGAAGGAGCTAAGTGATATAAACAGTTACCACAATGAAAGTACCTGGCAAGGTAAGTTTACGAGAGCAGCCCCATCAAGTATGTTGACCTATGGCGTTGGATTTGTTCACTTGTGATGAAATCAGGTTCTCCAAACAGCCAACCAAGTCTGACTTGGTTCCAGTTCTTAGCTTGCCCATTTGTGACAATGCCAGTGGACATGCTTGGTTTTTCGTGCTAAAAAAAGTAATCCAGACTTCAATTATGTATCCGGGATACAATATAAAGCCTAGAGAACAGGGAGCAGTCACTCTTCAGGGATGAGGGCTGTTGTTGGGACCTGGACTTCTCTCTGACTGGAGGCCTGCTGAATAAAGGGAGGTTGTTCCTTTTGATGTTTTCTTTGGTTGGCTTTGTCTGGTTGACAGTTGCAACATCCCCAGTATCAAGTACAAGAAGATCTACAGTGCTCTTTTCACAGAATGGATTGCCCATGTCTTCTACACTCACTGAACACTTCATTAGGTACACCTGTTGAATTGCTTATATGGACAAAAAGCTAATCTTCCAATCACTGGTCGCAACTCGATGCATTTAGGTATGTGGACGTGGTCAAGACAAAATGCTGAAGTTAAAACTGAGCATCAGAATGGGGAAAGGGGGGGTTTAAGCAACTTTTAAAATGGCATAGTTGATGGTGCAAGGCAGGATCGATCCATGCTTTCATGTTGTTTACTCCAAATTCTGACCCTACCATCTTACTTTCGCAACCAAATCAAGACTCATCAGACCAGAAAAGACTTTTCCAATCTTTCATTGTCCTGTCTTCTGCTGCTGAACCTTTGGTTGGTCGCGTTTTGTGTTCAGAGATGGTATTCTGTATACACTGGTTGTAACAAGTGGTTATTTGAGGTAATATTGCCTTTCTATCATCTTGAACCAGTATACCTATCCTCCTCTGACCTCTGACATCAACAAGGCATATTCATCCACACAAATGCCGCTCACTGGGTATTTTTTATTTTTCGGGCCATTCTCTGTAAGCCCTAGAAATGGTTGTGCATGAAAATCACAGTGGATCAGCAATTTCTGAAATACTCAGACCAGCACTTTTGGCACCATCAACATTTACATGTTTGAAGTCACTTAAACCCCCTTTCTTCCCCATTCTGATGCTCGGTTTTAACTTCAATAAGGTGTCCTGTCCAGGTCTACATGCCTAAATGCATTGAGTTGCTGCTATGTGATTGGCTGATAAGTTATATGTGTTAACAAGAAAATTAAGGGCTGTACCTATTAAAGTGGCCGGTGAGTGTATAGCGCTAGTTAGTTCTTTAACTTCTCTTGCAAACGCCAATTGTGCATGTTTGGTCTACTCGTGGTCCCTGGTGTCATTCGCCCTTCTCTTCTCAGTGGATGCCTCAAACTCTCCAACCACACTTGCCATCTCGGGGCCAGACATTATCCAGCATCGCAGAGCTGCAGGGTTCTCTGCAAGTCCCACAACACCACCGCTTGGTCAAAAGCTGAGAAGCAGTGTGTTGTTTTCTTCACAGCAAAGTTTCCTTTCAGAAACTGCTCATGGACATCAGGATGTGTATCCTACAGTGAAATCATGCCACACAAGTGGACTGGTATTCATCTGGCATAGTGGGTGTGTCCCAAAGCAAAGAACCAAAGCACGATCTTGGTCAGTGCATCTATATAGAGTAGGAAGTTGGCCTCTCTTATTGATTGCACATAGATCATTTACTCTATTTACAGCTGCAGGACAATGGACCAGAAGTGGAACTGGGGACATGACAAAGCTCTTTCACTACACCAGTCTTCCAAGGACAGAGGATTATGACTCTCCTCCTGTTCATTTATGTACTCGGTGAAAGCCCTCTGCAGGAGAAGATATAGGCTGCTGGCTGTGACCTTATGAACATCGCAGAGGCGTCACGTGACAGGCTTTCAGAAATGAATCTGCTGTCCTTGTTGTAGCAACTCCAGCTTGCACAAGTGCTCTACACACACTACCTTCCAAGATAATGCCAAGTACCTTGAGTGCTGCCATCTCAATGTGGAACCCACCAAACATCACAATAAAGTTATCTTCACCATGAGCTGCTGGCCAAGTCCACTGGATTTGTTTTGCCACTGCATACAGAGGTTGATCCAGAGTGATGATTGATACCTGACCAGGATTCATAATCTCCACTGCCTTCTTCACCACATTCATAGAATGGCTTATCATGGCGAACGGTTTTGGCTTGGTCATAGAAAAGGGGAAGTACACACTACATTGTGTAATTCTTGGTGTTAACAATGTTTTTATGCTTTAGTATGATTATTGTATAACATTTAGACAGAGTGAGATCCACTGTGAAGATCCCTCTCCATTGATGGCGAGCCTCCCAGTGTGATCCTTCCAGGCCGAGGAAACGACCCATGAAATACTCCACATGTGGTATGGCCGTACCAGTCGCCAGGATTCACACATCCATTGGACTAGTACACACGTCCTTTCCAAGAACTGTCACAGGACCAGTTACAGCCATTTTAACAGAGAACCACTGGCAGTGGATTAATTAACCGGAAGTGATCACCAAACAGACTGACTAAAAGGACTATTGACAACACTTGTTTATTTTATATGGCCCATGTTTTTATTTTCAAATGATGTATATGCATATGTGTTTTGGGTGTTACCTACAACTCTATGTGAGTAAACGTTACTGCTTGCAACTTACCTTGCCTGGTACTTTCATTGTGGTAACTGTTTATATCACTTAGCTCCTTCGGAACCTAGAGCAATATTGACTTACTCAGAGTGGGTTACACAGATATAATAGCAATTACACCACTCAAACAGGCTAAACTGATGTATTGGTCAGGCTTTGAAATAGACATTTACTTGTAAGCATAGAAGGTCAGCATACAACTCATGAACTGATTATGTAATTCATGAAAATATGCATAACTCAGCTAATATTTGAAGGTTTTACCACAATTTAGTTCCCTGAATGCCAGATATATGAAGTTGGGTACTTTCTAGCATGTTTTAAATAGCACCACTGCCTTGTCCATCCTTGAAAATGTAGGATTAGACACCATAATCATGATCCTAGGTGCTCTACAACCCAAGCTACTGGTATTATAACAGTTGCTGCTGCCCATTTTCAAAGATGGCCGCCGTGGGCGCCATAGAAAAAATTGGCGATGGCCCTTTAGCAAAAAATCTTCCTTAGGGCATGCTCTATCAGTGTGCCAAAGCACAATGCATTCACATATCTGCTGGACTATAGGCTATTATGCCACCTATCCCCCATTCGTAATGTCCAAATTTGGCTATTTCAGTGCAGGAGTACTTCTAGAGAAATCTCATTAGAAATTTAACTGTAATAGATATCTTCATACAACCACTGGTTATTGTTCAATAGCATCCTAGACAACACATAAATGGTATATTTGGTAGGGATTTATGTTTTGGTGATATGTGAGAGAAAAGTAAAGGAACCCTCTTTTCCTATCACAACAAAAGTACAATTTCCGTCTAAACTAAAGCTATGTATACAGTACCCTATTTCAATAAATGTTTTGCTAAATTACATTTGAACTTTTTGGTGATGTGGGACAGACACCTGGTTAGTACCTCAGCAAATCTGATGAAGAAAAGAGTGTGCATTCCCAAGTTATGGACTTTTTTGTCACATATCCCCTATTCGGAATGGCCTAATTTGGCTCTTTTTGAGGGAGTGGGGTAGTTCTAAAGAATAACCAAAAAAACACATTTCCCCCAAAGATAAAAATGCTCAACAATCAGTTTCATGAACAGGACATTCTAAAGATAAGAAAAAACATTGTTGAGGTTTGTTCTACCTCGGGTAGGGGTACCTGAAAATCTGAGGGCCCCTCCTGCTAGTCTATAAAGCAGCAATCCATCCAGTGTGCTGTAGTTATGGTTACATAGTACTCAACAAACCCTAGCGGAAAATCTAATTAATTATGTTTTACCTGCTGTCATGTAGCATGTTGTATCATCATCAAATGTTGTTTTTGTGGCCTAATAGATGTCTATCAGAGTCAGTGGGTTCCTGTATACCCTTCAAAGTTTTGCCTGGTCAACTTTATGCTGTTTAGGAACACCATTCACCATTATATATTAGACATAAAATCTCACTCAAATACATATTTAATGTCTAGCCTGTGGGCACAATGAGAGAGATCAAATGTCACAGAGGAAACAAGGATTCTCATAATGTATGCAGTTTCAGAGTTACTGCTCATTTCACTTCCCTCAAAATGTTATGAGACTGAGCGGCTCCCTCCATGTCTGAAAAGCCCCAATACCTGTGACCACTGCTTAACAGGCATGAGACAAGGATAATGAAAATTGCATTCTTGAATTAAATCAAGGATTATACTTCAGCCCAGATGAGAAGGGGTAATTCAATTACAAGCCAAAAAAATACCTGCTTGGGCTAACTCTGTCCTCTCCCTGCAGACTCAAGCCTATATACTGTTATATATTTGTCAGCATGATGGCTACTCAGATAACGGTCAAAATAATTCTAAACGATAACCAATCTGAGTCAGGGTGGATTGCAGAATATCACTATGTTTGTTTTTAGCGAGACAGTGTAGGTTTTTCCCTCTCTCCTTCACTGCAGTATAGTGGGAACCGTGTGTGTATATGAAAGAGGGAGGATTATGTAACACAAAGAGTGTAATGTAGCATGTTTTAGTGCTGCCTCAGCATGTTTTTTTAGTGTGTGTGCATGTGTACTACAGTATGTAGTGTGTTGGTCATTCAAGATTCCTACAACCTCTTTTTAGAGTGATTAAATTAATTTCTTCAAGCTGACATTTATACTGTACATGCAACGTCGACTACTACTTTTATTATATATGTATTTTTAACACATCACTTTGTCTAATTATAGGCTGCTGCACTCAGGCAAGACTTCTAAAGCACTCCTGCTCCTTTTGTTTCCCTGCATTTTCTTGCTCAGATCATAATATTAAAACACTTTTTCAATTTCCTAGAACTGGATGTGTCATCAAACATGAAACAGAAAAAAGAAATATCAATATCACATTATAATGGGGAAAGAAAAACTTTGACATTGTAACTTGATCATTTAGGATAATGTTAATAGTGTGAAAATCATGTCACCCAGTCACTCGCTCTGCATGTAATCGGCAAATAAACTTTTCGGGGATCCCACTACTGATAACTAATCAGAAGAGAGAACGCTACAAACCGGCACCCGTCTCACTGCCGGTGCACGTGCAGTGCGACAGATGGGTGAATGTGTATGCGCCTACAATGGCGGAGCAGGTACACATCCTTCCCAATGTCTGTTTTGATTGTTTTTATCATGTTTAATCACACTTATGGATCTGAGATGATGCTAAATAACTCGCTGCTTGAAGACCGCAGTGCATTAATGGGGTGACGTAGGGACGAGGGAGGGAACTGCTTACTGCAGTCACTGAAAGGAAGTTAGCTTAATTGACCATTCCGCTTACTGAACCTTTAAACTTGGAAGTGCAGTACCGTGGTTCATGTACATGGCGAAAATCACCCATGCCTCACTCATTAATGTGTTGTTAATCCTATGTTTTTAAGTCAATAATGTCGATATGATTTCTGGCAGAGAGGAATAACATATGTGAGAAATTGACTGCCAAGTCAATTTTGTTTGTGTAATCAATTCGTTGTTGGTTTTGGTCTTTTCATGGGATTATCTGACAGATAAATATTAAATATCAAAGTTATGGGCCTTTAAATTGGCCACTGTGCATCTTCTCTGTTTTGAAACATAAACTCAGCGAGTCTTGTTACACCCTTCAACGCTGTGTAGTGTCTGCAGGATGATACCATAGATAGTAAATAATATGGATGTAGCATCCGGGCTGACCTCAGTTATTCACACGGCATCCAATAATCCTGGTTTGTGCGTGTCGCCATTTTGTAAGATTTTTACTCCGCCTCACGTCGGGGGGAGGGAGATAGCTGACATATACCTCCGAGGCAAAGTGAGGGACAACGGGCGGAGAGCTGTCACTCAAGAGATCGCGCCAATACATTTTAACCTCCGATAAAATAAAAACTAGCTTGGTCCAAAAAAATTCCCCCCCTCATGGAGATATGACCTAAACATACGGACTACAATGGTTTTGTGGACCAGGCTGTAAATAGGTTTAATAAGGCTTTGAAAACGGCCTGTCTAACAAGTGAGTCAAAGAAAAACTGCTCGGTCTTGGTACCACCCCCAGTGGCACTTCCGGGTTACTACAGTTGTGGTCACTTCTTTATTGGATACTGGTAAAAATCGCTGAGGTTGGGGCTTGGATGATACGCAATAGCCACAAATGCCTTTCAGATCCAACTTTATTGAAAATGTGAAGATCGTTAGCCTCATAGCATAATTGCCTAAATCATATTTACTCTACTTTATTCTACATCTACTCTACTCTACATCTACTTTTCGTTAGCCTAACCCTCATAATGTACTCCCGACTGACTTACACCCATGGTCCTCTGGGGTCATTTTGACAAAAAATTGTTTGGTGTTTTTTTAAAGCCTAAAGTAGGGGAGAACGGGGTAAGTAGGCACACTTTTTACTCTAGTGAGAATTGCTCATCACCAAAACATCTGTCAATAGCCATTCCTACATTAAATTGAAGCTTAAGGTGTTGGCTTGAAATGTGTGTCTCTCTTTTTTTCCAACTTATTGTAATGAAGAAGTAATTTACCATCAAAGACACTCTGACACATTGTGACAACCAACCCCATCAAGGGGTCGGTTGTCACACACTATGGGGTTGTTTGTCACAATGTTATCTTAATGGGACAAATCTTAAAAAGAAGGCAATGAGGCAGAACCAAATTGAAAGTTTAATTGCATTGTCAAGTTGACAAATAGGCCTACATAACTTACTGTAGCCTTGGCAGCTGGTCTAGTTTGGGATGCACTGGGTTGTTTTGATTTTGTTGCCCTTTTTGCTATCTGCCTTTTCCTGCTCTATTCTTTCCTTCTCTGGGGTGTCAGTGAGGATACAGCTTGACAATTTCTTTCGTTATTGGGTTCCTTTTCTGGCTGCAGCCTTGAGATAACATGTGACAACCAACCCCCCAAAAAATTTGACGACCAACCCCAACCTGAATTTCTTGCTAGCATCAAGGCCAACAACCATCTGACAACTAATTAGCTTGCTAACAACAATCTAAACTATAGCTTACCCTTCACACTTTCTGTGGGTAACAAGTGTTTTGTTATAAACTCATTGTGTAAAAGCCTAGAAGAAAAATACTGAGAAGCAAAATATTTTGAATTTGACATGAAAAACACAAAACATCCTCTCGCCTGAAATGCAGCTGTCTTCCTCCAAGGAAGACTATGTATGTGACCTCTGATCCCAATTCTGGACCTTTTTTATATCAACATTTCAGAGCTAGCGCGCTCTGGTGGCGAGATATAACGAATGTGACATCCAACCCATGTGACAAATTACCCCGTTCTCCCCTATAAATTGTCAATTAATTTTGTGTTACACCTTTACTCTGAGTTTACTTGTGTTACACCTTTACTCTGACTTTACCACAAATATTTCCCTTGGTTTTGGAATTTTAGGCCAACAGACCTTGTTTACATAAAAATATACAATTTTTTCAATTTAAAATGATAAATAATATAAAAATATAAAAAAAAAAACCTTAACATGATTTTGACTATATGACTCATTAGAGAGTGTCAAATGTTAGTGAAAAAACAGTTTTTGAATCACTTAGATTTTTTTTATAGGAGCAATACAAACACCCTTGGTCCTCTGGGATCAAAATGACCCCGCCCGGTTCGGCAGTTTTTTAAAGCCTATAAAGTATAAGTTATCAATTCATTTTGTGTTTCACCTTTAGTCTGACTTGAGTCCAACCCATTACCACAAATAGTTCCCTTATCTGTTTATGTGTTTTGTTTTCTAAACCATTGCTTGACCCCACACATCAAAGGCACAGGTGTTGGGTCTGTCTGTGTGTGTCTGTGTGTGTTTTTTTGGGGGGGAGTGCTCATGTGTGCGTGTGTGTGTGTGTGTGTGTGTGTGTGTGTGTGTGTGTGTGTGTGTGTGTGTGTGTGTGTGTGTGTGCTCATGGTCATATGTGTGTGTGTGTGTGTTGTGTGTGTGTGTGTGTGTGTGTGTGTGTGTGTGTGTGTGTGTGTTTGTGTGTGTGCGTGCGCTCGTGGGTGTGTGCTCACATACAGGTACAATCATGTGAAAAAGTTTGGGAACCCCTCTCAGCCGGCATTATAATTGACTCTGCTTTCACAAAAAAAATATAAAAGTGGTATGTCTTTAATTGACCAGGAACAGCTAAGTACTGGGATGTTTTCCAAACAAAGATTTTTTTGAAAAGCAGTATTTGGTTGTATGAAATAAAATAAAATGTGAAAAACTGGCTGTGCAAAAATATGGGTACCCTTGTGGTTTTGTTGATTTTAATGCCTGTAACAGCATGTAAAACTGATGACTTTAAACACAAAGTTGGTTGGATTATGTTGTTAAGCCTTGAACCTCATATAATTTGTCTGTTTAATCATGAGAAAATGTATTTTAGGTGCCTAAATGCAAGTTGCACTTCTCTTTGACTCTCTGCTGAAGTGAGACAGAATGGGATCATCAAAACAGCTCCCAAAAGATCTTAAAAACAAAGATTATTCATTGTCATGGTTTAGGGGAAGGCTACAAGAAGCTTTCCCAAAGGTTTCAATTGTCAATTTCTACTGTAAGGAACGTTGTCAGGGAATGGAAGGACACAGGCACAGTTGCAGTTAAACCCAGGTCTAGCAGACCAAGAAAAGTACAAGAGCAGCATATGCGGCGGATTGTGAGAATGGTTGCACACAACCCAAAGATCACCTCCAAAGACCTGCAAGAACATCTGGCTGCAGATTGTGTATCTGTACATGGTTCTACAATTCAGTGCAATTTGCACCAAAACATCTGTATGGCCGGGTGATGAGAAGGAAGCCCTTTCTGCGCCCACGCCACAGATACAGTTGCATGGAGTATGCAAAAGCTGATTTAGACAAGCCAGCTTCATATTGGAAGAAAATGCTTTGGACTGATGAGACAAAAATTAAGTTATTTGGTCTTTATAAAAAGCAGATGTTTTGGTGCAAATTGCGCTGAATTGTTGAACGATGTACAGATACACAATCTGCAGCCAGATGTTCTTGTAGGTCTTTGGAGGTGATCTGTGGGTTGTGTGCAACCATTCTCACAATCCTCCACCTATGCCGCTCCTGTTTTTTTCTTGGTCTGCCATGCCTGAGTTTAACTGCCACTATGCCTGTGTCCTTCCATTTCCTGACAACGTTCCCTACAGTCGAAATTGACAATTGAAACCTTTGGGAAAGCTTCTTGTAGCCTTCCCCTAAACCATGACAATGAACAATCTTTGTTTTTCAGATCTTTTGGGAGCTGTTTTGATGATCCCATTCTGTCTCACTTCAGCAGAGAGTCAAAGAGAAGTGCAACTTGCATTTAGGCACCTAAAATACATTTTCTCATGATTAAACAGACAATTATATGAGGTTCAAGGCTTAACAACATAATCCAACCAACTTTGTGTTTAAAGTCATCAGTTTTACATGCTGTTACAGGCATTAAAATCAACAAAACCACAAGGGTACCCATATTTTTGCACAGCCAGTTTTTCACATTTTATTTTATTTCATACAACCAAATACTGCTTTTCAAAAAATCTTTGTTTGGAAAACATCCCAGTACTTAGCTGTTCCTGGTAAATTAAAGACATACCACTTTTATATTTTTTTTGTGAAAGCAGAGTCAATTATAATGCCGGCTGAGAGGGGTTCCCAAACTTTTTCATATGATTGTATGTGCATGTGTGGGGTGGGTGTGTGCGTGTGTTGCTGTGTGTGTGTGGGTGGTGTGTTGTGTGTGTGTGTGGGTTTGTGTGTGTGTGTAGGTGTGTGTGTGTGTGTGTATACCGTTAGAAGAAGGGGGGGGGGGGGCGGGTATTTCATCTGTTACAAGCAGTATAGTGTGACATTTTGCCCCATTGCACCATTGTGTGCTGCGGGGTCATTTTGACCCCAGAGGACAACAGGTGTTATTAAATTAAATAGAAAACCCATCATTTGATCAACACACTTCAAATTTAAATGAATCATCATAAGCATAGTATTGAACAACCCCTATCATTTTCAGACCATTTGGTAAATGAAAAACATATTTTCACGCAAAAAGAATTGTCTTGTGGGGTCAAATTGACCTCATTACAATAGGAGGGCTAATAGCATAATTGCCTAAGTCATATTTTAAGGGTTATATAGTAGGGTAAAGTAGATGTAGAGTAAAGTAGATGTAGAATAGAGTAGATGTAGAGTAAAAGTAGAGTAGAGTAATATGATTTAGGCAAATATTCTAGGAGGGTTTATGTAAAAGTAGGAAAATCGATAACTTTTATGAAATGACTGCTTTTAAAAACAATTGTGGACATGTACCCAAATATCTGTCTAATTTACCAGCAAGCCTACAGTTCTGTAGTTACCTAACAGTATTCTGCATTGTATTGTTGTGATCTTTTATAACGCTCTGGTTCAGCTGTGGGGGCTGAGATACCTGCAGTGTTTTGAGGAGAAATAATTGCAACTGATTACAGTCCAAACCATCTTCCTGGAAATGTATCAATCGTCAAGAGAGCCACATTAATTGCAGAACTGAGTCTCGCTCGGTTACGAGTTGTTCCTACGGTTGACAGCTCCACTTTAAAAGCATTCACAGCCCACAGCGGTTAACCTTCACAGTGGTGTGAACAGATCCTAGGATCGAACAGTCAATCCTCCCTGCAGACACAATGGAAAAAACTGATGCTCTTTGAACTGCGGCAAAGAGAGAGAAAGTAACTTCTCTGGGAGAGATCTTTTCTGTATTTATTTATTCATTTATTGGTTTATTTCAGGGACATTGCACACTAATCAACAGTCAAACTGTCAGTGAGCCAGAGTCAGCCTAAGAGGCTAGTTTACATCTGTTGTCCCCTGCCAGATATTCAAAAGGCAACCTAAAATTACATAAATAAAAATGCATGTAGGGGAAAGTGGGGTGAGTTGTGCAACTTTTTACTCAAAGTGATTTTAAAGTGAGGCCTTGACAGTTATGTCTCCAACTCAAATATCTACATATATTTCAGGATGTTGTGCATCCCTGGCAATAAAAACTTTGGATCTGGAATAAACTGTTTAAGAAATATAGCTTTCGGAAAAAAAGTTGTCTTGTCACTACGTGGGGTGATTTGTGCATTTGGAGAAAATAAGATGGGGTGAATTGTGCCAATTTATATATATCTCAAAACTGTAATGCAAGACAAATCCATTAGACAATCACTTATTTAAGGTGTATTTAAAGTAAATAAAGTAAATAGTTGACAAAGATTGAAGGTACATTTTCTTAAACAAGGCCTAGCAGATCTAGGTGGTTTTGCCTGCAAAGCTCACAATGACAAAGTCACCATCATCATCTTTCTGGCCATCTGAACTCTCATCAGTGGTGTCGTTAAGTGGAATTGAGATGTCACTCTCTTCTGAGCTACTGTAGACAATCACTTTCTTTTGGTGACCAGCGTATACAGCCATGCCACTGGCACAACTCTCAGAAATGTACTTTGCACTAGTTGCTCCGTGCTTGTGGAACCAACTGCCACCTGACAAATGTGATTCCCCCTACATTTCTGCCTTTAAAATAAGGCTCAAAACCCATATGTACACCCTGGTGTTTCCTCCCCATTAACTATCATTACCTCTGCACTACTATCTGTGTTTATGTGGATGTATGGGCTTTACGTCTTTTATTTTGGTTATTGTTATTTTACCTTCATTGTTTACCTACTGAATGCACTATGTACAGCACTTTGGACAGTGCAAACTGTCATAAATGTGCTTTTATAAATACATTTTACTTACTTACTTACTTACTTATAACTCATCTAGGCACTTTGGCACAAATCACCCCATCCCCAGAATTTTGGATAATAGGCATGATGCAGCAATTTAGGGTTGACATTGTGCTAACTATATAGACTCAAAGTGTAGCATACCAAAGCACTAAAACATGTGT
Organism: Ammodytes dubius; assembly: GCA_026122265.1. Classification (NCBI taxonomy): domain Eukaryota; kingdom Metazoa; phylum Chordata; class Actinopteri; order Uranoscopiformes; family Ammodytidae; genus Ammodytes; species Ammodytes dubius. The sequence continues at coordinate 5,289,095 of CM047522.1, read as the reverse complement.
CAAATGTTTTCAAACTGTGTCTATAATTGTTCAGACACAATAATCAAAAAACATTGATCATGAACATTTTACTTTGAAAGGCAAAACACAGTTTTTTGAGCTTAAATGTGCTTATATCTTATTCCTTGTGTCTCCCTTCTTTACAGGATGAGTCAAATGGATGGCTCTTCTTAAATATGTGGTCACATTTCCAATTTCTTCCACGGTTTTCTAGAAACAAGGGGTTTTGCAACTTCCAAAATGCACAACTCACCCCACTTTCCCCTATAAACAAAAAGAGGCTATTCTGAAAAAGTTAAAGTGACAACCATCACTGAGACGATCTCTTGAAGATCACATGATGCACCACTTGGTCATTTTTTGGAGCATCGTGAAAAGCTTTGTGTCCTCGCTGTTTGACAGTGTGATATCCACTGAGTCTGAAAGGTCAGGCGGTGCAGGGTCTCAAACACTTCCATTCAGCACCACATAAGCACACCACAACACAAGTAACATTCATAACCATACAATGAGGACTTCAGCTCTACACCTTAGCAGCAACTCTTCACCTTTTACCATCCTATTGGTGCTTTCACAAAGACATATACTGCACATTATTTTTTTTAGATAATTTTTTGGCATTTTTTCAAGCTTTATTGGATAGTACAAAGTTGAAATGGGGAGACAGAGAGAGGGGAGGGGGGATGACCTGCAGTAAAGGTCCACGGGTCGGATTTGAACCCGCGACCACTGCATCGAAGGCCATTGCTGTTATGGTACGCGCTCTATCCACTACACCACCGGAGCGCCCAATGCTGCACATTATTGCCAATTAGCAACAGCTCCGTTTTCCTGCCCAATGCATGGTATTTTCAGGACTGTTTTGCTAACTAATTGCAGTGTCACAGCCCCTCTGCAATATTCTACTACTCTGTCTGTAGCACACCTACAGACAGACAGGCATACAGGTATTATAATCCCCTTTAAGGACATTAAGCCACGGATCAGTTCCTTTTGTGTTTTATATTCTCCAGGCTGAATTAAGAGTGTCGAACCAAAAGGAACCTTTTTCCCTAGGTCGGTTTAATCACTTGAAAGTGATGACTTCAATAGCACTGTCTAAGTAGTTTGGTCTTTGATCTGATCTGCTCCAACAAGTTGAGGGTTCCAATGGCACAAGTGAGATTACTGTGAGACGATACAAGGAAGACACATGGACCCACAGCGGATTGCAATCAATTTCCCAGCTCGCAGGATAACAGAAAATTCCCCACTTGAAAATAATTATGTGCTCTGATTTGAAAAATAGAGAAATGGATATTGATTGCACATTTTTGCGGTAATAACTTTTATAAATAGAGGCTAACCGACTCTTCGTATTTTGGTTATAGCCATAAGTATACCAGTTTGTGTGTGTGTATATTTAATGGAAAATTCTACAAGGCTTTGGCATATTTGGCATATGTATTATTGCTCCTTGTTTCGGACAGTATTTTAAATCTGGGCGGTGGTCAACCATAAATGAAAGCCATAAATAGATGTATTTTCCACAAAATGTTTTGTGAATTACAGCAAACATGGTAGTCATTGCAGGTCAGGCAATCACATTGACATGATGTCTTTAAACAGATTTTTTTTTTGCTCCTGCCAACATTGTGAGCATTTCCATTTTGTAAAGTAAGCATGGGGATATTCTAAGCATTCTTTTTATCCCCAACAAATCGCCCTAAAAATAGACCCACACTTAAAACGGGCTCAGCACGAGGCTCATTAGTTTTGTAATGATGAGGTGAACAGGTCAGGAACATATACATTCATTTTTTTTATACGCATTATAATTTATAAAAAACATATTACATCTCTTTCGAAATGGCCAAAATAACCAGTGTCATGGAGATATGACCTAAACATACAGACTAAAATGGTTTTGTGGACCAGGATGTAAATAGGTTTAATAAGACTTTGAAAACGGCCTGTCTAACAAGTGAGTCAAAGAAAAATTGCTCAGTCTTGGTACCACCCCCAGTGGCCCTTCCGGTCTACTACAGTTTTGGTCACTTCATTATTGGATGCTGGTAAAAATCGCTGAGGTTGGGGCTTGGTTGGCACCTATAGATTAAGGTTGCGTTCCGAATCGCATACTCTTTCTTTTTTCTATTCTACATACTACATCCGACGATAAAAATAATCTAGTTAGGATGCAGTAGGCATACTATTGGGACATACTTTTCTCTCTTATTTCATCATAACATTGCGCCTTGATCTTGCCTCTTGCTTTTATATCCGTCGCATCCCCGTTTGTTTTCATATGGAGGCTTCGTCGATGTCACTTCACGTGCGCACTGGATTGTGGGTCAGAATCGCCCAAATAGGATGCACTTTTCAACACTAACAATCTTAGCCGCATGAAGTAGGACATCCGGGTACTTCTAACCATCCTAAATCTGGCCACAAGAATCGAGACATCCTAAATCTTTTTTCTACATACTATATAGTAGAAAGTATGCGATTCGGAACGCAACCATAATCTCCCTGTGGTGATCACAGCTGGCTGCTGTGTGTGTTCCTCCTCCTTCTTCTGCCACTCCCCTTGTCTGTCTGCATTCCACACCTGGTCTGAATTTTCAATCCACCCACCTACATCTACTCCTGGTTCACCTGCAACAATTGCCAGATCTCACCTCTCACTCCAGTGGTAATTATATGTGCCTGGCTCCAGTATATTTTTCTCCCTCGCTCTCTCTCTCGTCTCCTGTTGTTTTTGTGATCGTCATCCTAACTTGTGTTTCCTCTGCCTGCAGTATTCGGGCCCACAACCTCTCGCCTGCCTCATTACACCCCGGCTTCCTCATTCCTTCACCACCAGCTTCCCACCTCATTCCAATAACTTTTTTTAATCAATCCTACTCTGCCTCTAATAATAATATAATGGATTGGATTTATATAGCGCTTTATTTCTCTGTGACTCAAAGCGCTTTACAGGGTTCCAGTTCCTTCATTCACACACAGTCATGCCGGTGGTGGTAACCTACGATAGTAGCCATAGCTGCCCTGGGGCAGACTGACGGAAGCGTGGCTGCCATTCAGCGCCAACGGCCCCTCCGACCACCACCTCAAACATACAGCAGTCATACACATTCACACAAGGCAAGGTGGGTGAAGTGTCTTGCCCAAGGACACAACAACCATGACACAGGTGGCCGGGTCGAACCGTCAACCCTTGGATCGTTGGCCAACCCGCTTAACCACCTGAGCCACAGTCGCCCTCTGTCTGCTCTTGGGTGCAGTATCTAACCGTAACACTCCCAATGTTTGCTTAATTTACCCAATCATGGCACACTCCAAAGAGATATGCATAACATTTTGAAATTGTTCCTCGTCATGGTATAACTCTATGATTAGAATTGGAAAGACATCTGTATTTTTGGAAGAAGTGGCAAATATTGGTATATGTAACATTGCTGATCTATTTGAAGATGATGTGTTTATATCATACTCAGACTTAGTGAGAAAATATAAGCTCAGAGAAAAAGAACATTTTTGGAAGTACCTTCAAATTAGGAGAAAAATTAGGACTTCAAGATTCAGTACAGAGATGGGAACCACATCATGGATTACTTCAAACTACCTGGGGAGTGCAACCAAGCTTCTATATTTTAATAGGTAAACCAACCAATTGCTTAGCTTTGACTGTCATAACCTAAAAGCAATATGCGAGAGAGATTTAGGATGTATAATGGAGGACAGTACATGGTTGAAAATGACATCTGACAATGAAAAGTACATAAGGGAAGCCAAAGGGAAATTCACCCATTATATAATAATACACATGGTACTACTTTACACCACTAAGATTATATAGAATGGGAGTAATGAATAACAATTTATGTTGGAAATGTCAGAAAGAAGCATGCATTTTAATACACAGTCTATGGCAATGCCCATCTATTAAGCCCTTTTGGAGATTTGTTTTGGAGTACTTAGGCAAATGGACCGGGACAAAACTACCAGTATCTCCAAGACTTTGCCTGTTAGGTGACATAAGTCAACTACATCACATGTCAAGTAAAGAGTTTTCTGTCATCATGGTTGGCATTACAGTGGCTGCAAGGACAATTCTTAAACACTGGAAAACAGTTACAACTCCAGGATTTAAAGAATGGGCTAACGCCATGATAAAAACAGCCTCATATGAACATATGCTTAATAAGCTGAACACTATAAACAAGGATAAAGCATCAGCATGGGATAGTTTTTGGACATATATCACCGATAAACCGATAAACCTGTAGCTTGAACAAGGTTGATGGAATGTACTGATGCTTTAAATGGTTGCTTTGATAACCATTCAAGATTTAGTATGTCCCGATTCTTGTGGCCAAATTTAGGATGGTTTGAAAGGCCCGGATGTCTACTACATCCGCTGACCCATAATCCAGTGCGAACCTGAAGTGACCTCACAACAACGAAGCCTCCATATGAAAACAAACAGGGATGCGACGGATATAAAAGCAAGAGGCAAGATCAAGGTGCAATGTTATGATGAAATAAATAAGAAAAAGTATGTCCCAATAGTATGCCTACTGCATCCTAACTAGATCATTTTTATGGTCAGATGTAGTATGTAGAATAGAAAAAAGAAAGAGTATGCGATTGGGAACGCAGGGATGGTGTTCTGCTACACTGTGTCAGAGATGAGGGAGCTACTGAAGTGTAGATCACACAGTCAGTAAGGCCTTTCTTCCTGGCTCTGTACAACCAGAGGAAGTCGGCATCTCTGAACATTTGGAACAATATGACATCAAAAGCATACCCCCCCCCCCCCCCCCCCCAGCATTTAAGATACTGCACATGCATTGTGCAACACTAACCTCCATGGATGACATGTTGCTGCATTGGAAAATCAGCAGACCTCTGTAATCCACCAGCTGTGGACATCCCCTTGTTTGGATGGGACAAACTTGGTCATCATGCCTGTCCTGGATGCCAGCCCTGTTGCCCGCCCAGCCCCTTTGGACACTATCGGCTGTAGCAGTAAAGCTGGTTTGAAGCCATGTACAAGCAAGCCTGGCCCATACCTGCTACTGCTTCTGCAAACAATGTGACAGTACACATTGCAAACCCCTCTCTCACACACACACACACACACACACACACACACACACACACACACACACACACACACAGCAAAAAAAACAGACAGAGAATGTGAAGGTTGATGATGATTGATGTGATTTGCGTATAAACAGTGCAGAGTAGTAGAATTGCAAGGAACTTTTGCATGATGAAAGTGTTCTTGTGTAACTAGTGAATATGGAGTTTTCTGCTCTGATCATTTTGGCATTTAGGCCTCTTGTGTTTTAAAACCTGTTCCAGGACTCATGTGTTCTACCTGTTTAGACATGTTTTACTTGTATTATAGTCCCCTTCACTCTTTTTTGAGGATATTATTAAGCCATAGTCATCATATCATTCTAGTTTGGTATGGTAGGCTACCTTCCTTTGTTACTTGCAATACACAAATGTGAGTCACATCCGAGTGTAAAGGTCTGTGATTAAAATGAAAATATACATGTTCCGTATTGGTTTTTTTCCGTGTTTATAAATATCCTACAATTTATTTTAAAGTTAGAACAAGTTATCTGTCCAATCACATTGATTCAGGGTCCTCTTCTATCTGAACTGAAACTTCATCAAAATCAGACAATTAAAACTTGTGATCATGTTCATTGTTTATAAGAAATACATATGTGGAGGTGTGTATTAATACGGTACTTGTTGGAAGGTTTAATCCAATGTTGTATTTGGTGTTTCCGAGGGATTTGCTGAACAATAGAATAATATCCAATATCAGCAGACTTATCCTTCCATTTCTATTATCAGCAGCTACATGCACTACTAGCAGCAAGACAGACAATATATGCTGCAGCAGTACAGAAGAGATAATT